>PVJO010013104.1:0-52993 GCA_004026905.1 Hystrix cristata
TGTAGGTGGTAGGGAGAAAGACAAAAAATAAACATTGTACTAAGTTATAAACATGGATATGCATGTATCATTTTAACATGTCTTTAATTCTTTCAGGAAGATAGCCAAAAGAGGTATAGTTGGGTCAAATGAGATTTTTATTTTTAGTTTTTTTTGAGGAATATCCATATTGATCTCTACAGTAGCTGCACTAGTTTAAAAACAGCAGTACAATTCATAATAATTGTGGGCTGGGCCTGGCGGCGCATGCCTGTAATTCCAGCACTCTGGAGGCTGAGGCAGGAGAATCATCATAAGTTTGAGGCCAGCCTGGGCTACACAGTGAATTCAAGGCCAGCCTGCACTACCAAGCAAGACCCTGTCTCAAAAATAAAAAAAAATTAAATTATGAAAGTGTCCTCTATACACCCATGACATAAACAAAGAAAATGTGACATGGCTGCATTGTAAAGAAGAGTAAGACTGAATCATGTGTAGAAAAAAGGATACATCTTGAGTCCACAAAGCTAAATGAAATAAATCAGACACAGAAGGTTAAATATCACATAGCTTATCTTATACAAGAAACCCAAAGTATAAATAATTTAAAGAGCCAAAAAAAAAAAAACAAAACCCAAAGATGATAGGAAACAGGGAGATAGACTGTGGAGATGGGAGGGGGATCTGGGAATGGTGGGGTGAGACAGGAGAGAGCAGGGGGAAGTAAAAAGAATCAAAATATAATACTTATCTATACCAGTACACTGCACTGAATACCTAAAAACAAACCAACCATCAAAGATAGAAATACTAAGTTAAGCATGGTAAAAGATAAAAGGCAACAAAGCCAAATATAGCACTGGAATGGAAAAAGAACTAACTTTCTTTTCTTTCTTTCTTTCCTTCCTTCCTTCCTTCCTTCCTTCCTTCCTTCCTTCCTTCCTTCCTTCCTTCCTTCTTTCTGCTTTTTATTTTTAAACTGGGGAATGAACCCAGATCCTTCAAACTGAGCTACAGCCACAGCCCTTTTAATCTTTTATTTTGAGACAGCGTCTCAGTAAGGTGGCCTGGTGGGGCTCCAACTCGCAATGCTCCTGCTGCCAGCTCCCAGAGGACTGAGATTACAGGTGTGCACCATCATGCCCAGCTGAAAAAATTACTTCGAACAAGGTTAGAACAAAAACATTATTAAAGACACTCTTGCATGATTTGAAAAGAACTCAGCTCCCTCCCCTTCTCTTTTACAAATGTACAAGATACTATACTATGTGCTATGATTGATGCAGAGATGTTTTAGGTAAAGAATTTATGCAGTTGCTGAAGAAGTGATGAACATTGTAAGAGAGGTGTTCTAGCAAACTACTGTGTGAACTTGGCTTGTGTCCTTACAGGCTCCTGTGTCCAGTGAAGAAAAGTAATTCTCCCCATCTATTTTCTTCATGTATTGGGAAAAAACAGTATCTGCTTCACTGTAAGGGTTTGGAAAAGTCCATCAAAACCTTTTTCTAAAGTATAAGAATAGGGTGACCGAAGAGGAAATTCAGAAGCAACATTAGAGACTGTGAAAACATAAAGAAACATGTACATTGTTGACCTAACTTCCAAACACACTGAAGTAGATACTTTTTAAAATAGTAACATTTTCCCAAAACTTAATATAAAAAAATATTCAATTAAAAATATTTTACTGTTCTTAAGAACTAACTTTCTCATTGCAGAGAAAGTTAAATTCCCTCATTTAATCAGGGGGAGGATGGCATGTAGGAGGGTAAATGAGCAGATACAGCATACCAACAGATTGGGTTACTGAAGAATCAATGTACCAGGCCCTGGGCATAGGAAATTGCTTGCGTTCCTTAGCTATAGATAAACTAACACAAAGTCCCAGATTCTCAGGAGACAAATGCACAGACCATCACCAATGTCACCTTAATCTGCCTGAGAGACCCAATAAGAAAGAGAACGGAGGATGAGGGTGATGGTTTCTCAGCCCTCCAAGGAAGAGCAGCAGTCTTTCCTTGACTCCTGGTCTCAAGGAAACGAGGACCTTGTCAATGCTGAGATGAAGGGCGAGTTGGAAGACCCTTCCCCACCCTCCCCCAGCTGCTGGAGCGCAGAAAATGTATCAGTGCTGGTGACCCCACAAAATGCTGTGCTTTGGCGAAGGTGCTGCAGTCAACTTACATTTAACTCCTGTTGGCGTTGGACTGTTTGTATAGTTTGATGAGCAAAGAAGTGATTCTTATTCCACACAGGTTTTTTGCCTGGGGGATGAGGGTGATGTGGAGTTCAGAAGCAGCCCATAGACCTTAGGAGGGTACGTTCCCAGGAAATCTTCAATCCTAAGAATTTTAATGGTAAAATGAAGGGAATGACAAATTTCACGTTAACAATTAATTTCCGAGAAGAGTCCCATGATCATGTCTTTTGAATGCCGAAAATACTTCATAAGTAAAATTATTTCTAGTAAAATTTGTACCTCTGCTATTTATTCCTTGAGATTTTACCTCAATTTCCCTGTGCACAAGTGTCACTCTGGAGGTTTTGCCTGTGTAGCTGCTATGCAAGGGATCCATGTCATGTTGATCATTTAGACTCTTACTTGGTATTTTTATGTCTTGTTCCTGGGGTTCTCGGACCTTTTCATAAGCTTGCAAACTTTTGAAGGATTCAGAATATCAGTAATTTGCTGTTTTCTCTTCCTGTCCTTCTTAATGTACCTTTTCTTTTCTCTCTCTGGTTTTCCACCAGAGGGCACAATAAACCTAGCTAACATACGGTTTGCAGCTATTTTCTTCAATACATGAATTGAAACTTTTTGAACTTGCTTAAATGGTTCTAATTTCATTACTCCAAGATATTGTGTTTAAGAGTAAAGTATCTGAAGCCAAACTCTGACTTTAAGTCCTATCTCTGCTATTTATCAGCTCTGTAACCTTGAGAAATTCTTCAGTTTTCTCTGTGGTAAACAGTGTTTTCATCCTTGTAAAATGAGAACAGTAACATGCCTTTTGGTAGATACTAGGATTCATGAGTTTAGGCACACGTGTAATACACTTAGAACCATGTCTGGTATGTAGGAAGCAGTATATGAGTGCTGCTATGAAGGCTTAATGAAAATGGCTATTCTGTGTTACCTATGAGTTACCTGGAAAACATCAAAGACTGGAAAGCTACTAAATAAAGATAACTTTTACCATTTCTGGAGTGTCAGGTGTATGCCTATGTATAGGTGTTATTTCCACCCAGTGGACATATGAAGACCGTATCCACTTGCTCAGTGATGAATCTCAAGTGTTAGAACCATGCCTGGCTCATTGTAGGGGTTCAGTAAATATGTTTTAAATGAATGGAACATGATTTTTATTAACCCATTGCTATAATTTAGATCTTAATGTCTCTTAAAGGCCCATGTGTTGAAGGCTTGATCCCCAGCCCATGGCGCTATTGGGAGGTCATAGAGACTTTAGGAGTGGGAAGGAAGTTAGACCACTGGTGATGTGCAGGGTCTGCTAGAACTCTTGTCTCCTCTCTTTTTTTGCTTCCCTTTCATCGTGAGGAGAACAGGTTTCTTCAGTGCACTCTCGCCATGATGTACTGGGCTGCCACAGACTCAGAGCAATAGAATCAAGCAACTTTGGACAGAAACCTCTGAAACTGTGAGCCAAAATACACTTTTCTTTCTTTTAAGTTGATAGGTACTTTTTCACAGTGATGGAAAGCTGATTAAGAAAACAGAGACTCAGGGTACAGATACAACTTGGCCAGGATCATACTAATAAGCAGAATTTATTCTGTTTTAACCCAATGTCTGATTCCAAAACCAATCTCCTTTCTGCAGAGTTTTCTTACCTTAAGGGAATGTGGGAAAAGTTGAAGTAAATGGGCTTTAGTTGCTTTTTTTGCCTTTTTTTTTTTTTTTGGTTGCCTTTTATAACTAACCTCCCTGGCTGAGTTTTTGTACTGTGCTTTACTAGTTACCTTTTCATTGATGGAACAACACATCTGATATAGAAAACTTAAAGGAAGAAAGGTTTATTTTGACTCATGGTTTCAGACCTTTCAGCCCATGATCAGCTAGCTCCAAGGCAGGAACATCATGGTGGAAGAGTGTGGTGGGGGAAATCTATGGCAGGCAGGACACAGAAAGAGTGGGAAAAGGCCAGATAAAAGGTATATTCTTCAAAGTGACACCCCCAGTGAGTTACTTCCTCCACAGACCCTGCCTTTTAAATGCCAGTTCATTTAGGAACTGATTAATGGGTTGACCTATTGATGAGTTTAGCAGCCTCACATCTAATTGCTTCTCTAAGTGTCTCTAAATCCAATCAATTCGACCCTCAAGAGTAACTCTTACATGTTTGGAGGAAGAATGTAAGCCAGGTACTTCTCTCTTGAGGGTCTACACTCTATTTTCTTTGAGTGTATACTTTAGTCTGAGGTCTAGCTTCTTACCCACTATAGCATACTGCCTTTTTCTTTGAGCACATACTTTAAATCTTGCCTATTAAAACTGCTGATGCCTCTTAGTGATGCATCCTAAAAATTCTTTTTCTGTGATGGAAGTCACCAAACATTCAACCTCCATCATCGATGGTACGAGCAAGGTTTCCCATCTCTGCTTTAGGAGTCCTTTTCGACCCTATCTGGTGACATTTCCTTTGTTGCGATAGTTCTAAGACTCAATGAGGCATCAGGACTACAACTTTGACTATCAAAGTAAGATGGTTTATCAAACAACAAAACCTATCTTTATGTCTCCTTTAGATCAATCAGAGTGAGACTTTTGATCCTTGGCTAGGTAGAGTCAGTATCCCCCCATTCAGCCTGAAGCAGTCATAAGACAGACCTTTGTCTTCTCTACACCCATTAATATTAAGGGGTCAGAGCCAGATGTGGTGGCACACACCTGTAATACCAGCACTTGGGAGGCTGAGGCAGGAGGATTACTCTGAGTTTGAGGCCAGCCTGGTCTACACAATGAGTTCAAGATCAGCCTGAACTACATAGTGAGAACCTCTGTCAAAAAAGAGTGGTGGGGAGCTAGGGATTTAGCTCAGTGGTTAGTGCTTGCCTAGCAAGTTCAAGGCCCTGAGTTCAATCCCCGGCACCAAAAAAAAAAAAAAAAAGAAAGAGTGGCAGGGAGTCAAAATGTCAGGGAGTGGAAATGATAAAAGACTACAAAAAATAAACTTAGAAGACAAGGAAAATCATAATTTCAAAATTGTACTTTTAATAAGACTCAACTTCAGGACACGAAGTTAAGCAAGTTTATCCATATCTGTACACTCTAGGCTTGTTTATGCTTGTTATGGCTTATATCTGGATGTCTCCACAAATTCTCATTTACCCATAAGTGAGTCTTTGGAAAGGTGGCTAGATCATCTGTCATAGCTCATTTCTAGATGTCCTCATAAAGCCTTATGTACTCATAAGTGGAGCTTTTGGAGGTGGCTGGATCATGGGTGTATGATCCTGGATTAAGGGTGTTTATAAATGCATTAATTCACTGATTGGATTGGCATAGTTCTGGATGTGGCTGAATGGATTTACTGAAGACCGATGTCCTAACCTGGCTGTGGGTGTTACCAACCAGTGGGTTTGTAGCCTGGGTGGAATATAAAGAGAGAGAGGGAAGACAGGCTCACTGCTTTCTGTCTACCCTGCCATGGACTGTTTCTCCTCTGCCCTGTTGCACTGCCTTGGAATCAGCCGACTATGGGCCAAAACCTTTAAAAATTACGAGCTGAAATAAACCTTTCCTCCTTTATCTTGTGGGTGTCAGGTATTTCATCTCACCAACGAAGAAGCAACTATGATACCCAATGATACCCCAAACCCCTTAAGTCCATAAATTAGCTTAGTTTATGTAAGGTAAAGGCCAGAAAACTAACCTTAAGATGAAGAAACAGATTCTAAGTTTTCAAAGAATATTTTTATGTGAAATGTCTTGCTTAGATCAACCATTTTTAAACAACAAAACAATAGACAAGGCCATATTTTCTCCTGAAAAATGGACCATCCTTTCACCTATAAAATGAGCCATCATTTTTCTACCTGTGAGTGAGCCATCACTTCTGTAAATCAAACCCAAACTTTCTATAGATTCAGAAATTCCACAGATTTCCACCACCCAAAACACATAAATATTCCCAACTCTAGACTATACTCTGCCTTGCTCTTGAGGTCCCACACTCTTATTTTATTTTATTTTATTTTATTTTTATTTTATTTTATTTTTTTTTGGTGCTGGGGATTGCACGCAGGCCTTGCGCTTGCTAGGCAAGTACTCTACCACTTGAGCTAAATCCCGAACCCTGACACACTATTTTTTTGGTTGTGTACTTTAAATTCTGCCTACTAAACTTCTTTACTGCCTCTTTAAATAAATGTAAGCCAAGACATTCCATTTAGTAGTACTTTATGACAATTATTTCTACCAGGATTTGGATAGTGCTTAGCAAATTAACTTAAAGCATTGCTTAAGTACTCTCAAGCAAGTCTAACAAATACCCTTAACTCATATTTTCCTGAAGGTATTTTGCAACTTATATAACCAAAAGGAATAAGCAAAATATAAAGAAAAATAACTGTAAAATCTGCTTAAATTTAAAATCACTTTTAGGAGAGCACATTGTCTGGTTCATAGTTTATGCTGGGTATGCATTTGTTAAATGTGTGAGAGGAAATGGAAGCAAGTGTCCATGGCTGCAGTTTTCCAGTCTTCTGATACATAATAAGAGGCTGGTTGGCCAACTCCTGAAAACTTGATAGAATGCAGCCTTGTGCCACACCTACCTAATCGGAAAGTAGTACTTTAATGAAATCCCCAGGCGATTTATATGCACATGAAGGATTGAGAAACTCTCTTTTGTCTGGCTAATACGGTGAATTGTGGAAAATAAATAATTTATTCCCATTAACTAATCTCATTTTAGCACATTTCAAAAAACAAAGAATTGGAAGAAAAGTTATGGTAGGCACCATAAAACTTCAAAATATTTTTCTTGGGAGTAGGGTGGAACTCTATGTGAATATGTTAAAAAAAATGGAAACTACACACACACACACACACACACACACACACACGCACACACACAAACCTTTTTAGGAACCTGCACTCATGGTGACAATTTAGAGTAGGTTTCTTAAATTTTACAAGAGGTTTTCTTGCGTGGATTAATTGTATGAAAGGTTTGGCTTCCCTTTATTTACGAGTTTATATAGCTTGAAATCATTTTACTGTCAAGGTCATCCTTATGCTGTATGTGTGAATCATCAAAATGCGTTTCTTAAATCCAAGGTGGAGGGAGTAGCCAAGCCAAAATTTATGAAACTGTCATGTCTTTGACAGATGCCTCGTGTTAGGTTATAAAATGTTCCTGCCTGTGAAAAGGCAAAGAAATTTGCAGTGATACATGGAAATATATTGTAAACACATTTCTGCCACTATATTATGTATATTTTTATATATGAATACATGTATAATATACATCTGTGTATCCATAATACATGTATTCTTCTATAGACAACATTTTAATGGCATTTTATATGTATATATTTTATATAAATGATATGTAAGTAATTTTCATAAAAAAAAAAAGATGCTATATAGTTTATAATATTTTTGCAAAAGTATGCGGTCACCATAATATAACTTGTTATATACATGTAAAAATAGATGTTTACCTTTGTAAATAAGCTTTTAAAAATTTGTAACTCAGTGTAGTTGCACTGGAATATCTCGGTAGGCTTTTATCTTTCTCTGTTCAACTATCTCTACGTAGTCTGAGACTAGTAAAAACTATTAATAATTTAAGAATACTAATACTAATAAAGCAGTTTCTTCCTATGAACTACAGATTTTCTATCGTTAAATTAACTACTTTTTTTTAACCTACAAAACTGAATATTTTTAAAATACAAACTGATTACTGTGCTTGGGTGGTCATTTGTGTCTCTCTGACTTGAAAATAACTGATCTTTAATTTAGAATATTTTGATTAGTTCTATCTTTGAAATTACCTTTACTTTGTTTCAAAATTGAAATACTATTCTTTCCTTTTGAATCTCTATGAATCTGCACACAATCATAGATTTTATATCCCTTTTTTGTCCTTAAAGTCTAATTGAATAAAGCAGCAGCTTTAGTTTACTCCTTGTACATTTGAGAACTCTTTTCCTTCTACCAAAATAAGGGGAAGGAAATCAAACGTCATCATTGATGGCTGTGGTGGGTTTACCTGAACAATACTGTGGTTTAACTTTTTATTTTATAGTGACTTCAATCAAGTTAGGATTTCATACTGCTGAGGATAGTTTTTTGCTTGTTTATGAAAACAACTGTGCTCACTTATATTGCTGTTCTCTTTTGCTTGAAAATCGTTTGTGCTATGGAATTCATAGTCAAGTTTCTAATCTCACAAGATTTAATAAGATTTAATATCTACACAAAGGGAACACCCATTATAAAAAAAGGCTTACCATGATTTTATTTCCTGTCAGTCAAATATATTCCATGGAAATCTCTGAAGAGTGATAAGGAAGGCATTGGCAAGGACTTTCTGGTGACGTATTTTGCTCAAATCATGAAAAGTCAAACAAGTATGTCCAAGAACAGGTGGAGGTCATTAACTGAACACCGTGTACCTACTTCTATCAAATCCCCTCACCCCAGTAAAGGAACGGTATTTTCAAAAAGTAGATTATGGAACAGAGGAACAAAGTCTCATGGAAAATAACCTCATCTTCAAGTAGGTTTCAAATCACCAATAGTCTGGGATTTAACACAGCAGACAGGATCAGCTGTGCGCACACTGACCTGTGACGTCATGGGAGGGTCTGAACTGAAAAGTACAGAATGGCTTCTGCCTTGCATTTATCCTCTTGAAAACCTAATAATTTTATTCCTGAGCTTATTTTTTTGTAAGTGAAGTCTAATGGAACACTTCTCCCTTGTTAATTCTTTACAAGGATTGAAAAGTATTCTCTATACTGTTTCTAGTTATTCTAAGTGGATGGGCATATTTAAAGCACTTTCTTGCCATTGGAGGCCTGGTGAATAGGTTTGAGCCCAGAGTTTTTTCAATAGTTCTTATGTATTTGTTCTGGTTTATTTGTTTTGAGCCCATTTTACCACTCTGTGTTTAAAAAAAAATTACTGACATAAAAGGAGTCATAGTGTGCTTTTTAAATTCTTTTATTTTTTTTTTAATCTGCACTTATTTTTCCCTCCTTTTAGTCCTAATATAACTCCCTTTGTCTTTATCAACAACATTTGGTAAAGAAATTTTATCAATATTTTCAATATATCAGTTTTTGGTTTTGTTGTCATTTTCCTCATTTCTTAATTTTCTGTATACTATTGTGAACCTCTACTCATGTCTTTATAGTTTCCTTTCTTTAGTATGTTTGCATTCCTAATCCTGGGTGGTTGCACATGCCTGCAATCGTAGCATTTAGGGGGCTAAGGCAGGAGGATCGCTGTGAGTTTGAGGCCAGCCTGCATCAAAACTCTGTCTCAAAAAAAAAAAAAAAATTGCGTTCCTGCCACTGTTCTGGTTCTAGTTTTTGGAAATAAATAAATAAATAAATAAATAAATAATTTCATTCTTTTCCTTTTTCTTTTTTTTTTTTTTTAAACATAGCCAATCAAGGCCAACCATTTACTTCTTAACAGTACACAAACTGTAGGCAAGAGTAATATATAGTATTTTCACTGGTATTTCTCTCCAAATATTTTTGGTTGCCATTGCTATGCTTTTTTTAGACCTACAAATTATTCATAAATAAATACTTTAAAATGAATAGAATTTCAGGCCTTTTTGCTCTCGATTTGTAAACTTTATATATTTTTCTTCAGAAAATACAGTGAAAAGATGGTTACTTATGCTTTTGATTTTCAGAGATTTGCTTAGGAATTGATATGAACTCCTATTTTATAAGTGTTTCATATTTGTTTTCAACATATATATGTTCTCGATTTGTTAGATGTCTGTGCTTACTAATTGTGTTATTCATCTAAGTTCTTACTCTGTCAATTTTCAGAGGTATATTCAACTCTCTTGCTGTGAGAGTTTAAAGCTCCACTCCTCTGCTTCTGATACGCTTCTGAACTATCCCGCATACCTGTTGTTTGAGGATTGCTTTAACCTCAACTTATTATTCATTTGAGTAAAAGCTTTATTCATGAAGATTCATTAATAGCAGTGCTGAATCTAAATCCAGTATATGTTATCTGCTATGCTACATACTGTGTGCCTAAAATTTTTCTGAATTGAATGGCCCCTGAGAACAAAGACTCCTGCAGGCTTGCATGAGGAAGCGTAGTAAAATGATGCCCCCGTTTCTCCCCAGAATAGCTGCAGAATGACTCTGCCAAGAAGCAATATTACTAGACAAGTACAGGGTTGAACAAGCCGTCCTAAGATCAGAGACCCTTAAGGAAGGATGTGATTTTAAATGGCCTTCAGACTGGTTGACTTTCCTTCATGATCTTTTCAGGTCAGGAATAAATGAATGACCTGCCATGAGAAGTTTTTTGCTTTACTTTCATAAATAAATATAACTTTTGGCAACCAACATCAGTAAGTACTTCTGTGTGCAAGGTTAAGCACGTTGTGTGGTACACATTCATTTGACCCATTTAATTCCCTTTCCTCCATCCCCGTCCCTAAAGGAAAACTCAAGTCTCTGTAAGTTGGGTGCTTGTTTTGTTTTGTTTTGTTTTTCTTTTTATATTGCTTTTTTTTTTTTTTTTGGTGCTGGGGATCGACTTTTTTTTTTTTTCTCTTTTTAGACAGAGTCTCAGTAGTTCAGGTTGGCCTTGAACTCACTTTATAGCCCAAGCTAGTCTTGAACTCATGGCAATCCTCCTGCCTCAGCCTCCCAAGTGCTGGGATTGCAGGTGTGCACCATCATGCCTGGTTTAGGTGCTCTTATTTCATAAATATTATTCTGGGACTCACAGAGACTAAGTAACTTGAGCACGAGTCAATCTGATTCCTAGGACTGTTCACTAGGCTTGAATGTGCAGCATACTCCCACTAACTCCATGTATACGAGGACCCAGATCTTTGTACTTTCCTTACTTTCTTTCCTGCATTTCTACTTACAAATTCTGTCTCTATAAAATACTTTTGAAGTAAACGTTGCTGCAAATTTAAGTCCAGGAGTCATGTCTTTGGAGAACTCATATTTTTTTGTTGTATCCCTAATTTAAATAAAATAATACATCTTGTAGAATAAATGTTGGAATTAATGAAAGGATATTTTGGGGACAGGAACATTTCTTGATTCATCTAAAATCATGCCCAGCAAATGCCTATTTCCTTTATCTATGACTAAGGCTGACCTTTATAGACACTGTTGGTTTCCTTGCTCTCTACTTCTAGAGCTATTGACTGCCATCTCAAATGAAAAAGAAAAACATAACTAAGGCTACGCATGATGTAAAAGTGAGTCATAGGCATAAAATGGTAATGTATCTATCTCCAGGTAATAATTATCTTTAGGATAATCTACCTTTCATCACATAGGAAATAAGACATTATATTGCTTTTTTCAAAACTGCATTCTTCAACATACTTCAGAGAGTTCATTAATGATGAAATAGTTTAACAATAAGATAAACAGATATATCAACGATAAAAATGCTACTTTAAGTGTGATTTAGCATCATGTAACTGGCTTTTTCGGGTAATTCTCTTTGTGTATTACACATAAGCAATATGTATCAATTTAGGGAATTTCTAGTTATCATTTTCCCTGTAGTTATCATTTTGTTCCAAATTTATCTTATATTGAATATTTTACCAATTGTTTTTTAAATTCATTTGAAATATATTTAGTATAATCTTTTGCCCTGTAGCACTATTGATTTAATAGCTTTTACACAGAAAAACACTACTAGCTGGAAATAATTGATGATGTTGAAATATTGAGCATATTATTAGAAGTGACAGATTTATTCAGGCAGATTGAATAATGCAAGCATGAATGAGGTCTGTGTTTGTTCCTATGAGATAATATAACTTGGAATAATTTGATCCTTAGTTATCATTAGAGCTGCAAGAGAAATAAAATCATTTAAAATTCTTAGAACAGACTTTGTAGCCTGTTTTTCCTCTTAGGATTATAATGTAATACCAAAATACGTTGAATAATTTCATTATTTTAATGTGCTCATTATCATATAATTAATTAAAGAATAAAAAAAGATAAATAGACTAAAATGACCAAATATTATTCAAAAGCATTATATATAACGTACAGGAAATTTTGATTATCTGCCAAGCTATGATTCTCCACTTTGATGTGTTTTGAGTATAAATTTATTTTTAAGGTGTACATTTCTGATTATGAGAATCTAGTCTATATTCACTGCATATTTTTTGAAATTTCTTATGTTAAAATGAGTTTAAAATACTAAGACCAGAATGCTTGCCTTGCAAGCACAAGGCCCCGAGTTCGATCCCCAACACCAAAAAATAAACCCCCAGAAACAACCAAAAAAATTAAGAGCATGAAAGACAATCATTTATTTATAAGCATAAAGGATACTAGTGAGATGCTTACTGAGACAATTATCAACTTCATACAAATTCACCTTTGCCAAATGTTTGGCTTCAAAATTCAGAGTGCTCTAGAATAAATGGACAGAATGGAGGTTGAGAAATGCAGCCTCAGTGACAGGATATGTTAATCATTCTTTCACTCAGAAGTTTATCACAGGGTTTGGGGATTTAGCTCAGTGGTAGAGGGTTTGCCCAGCAAGTTCAAGGCCCTGAGTTCGATCCCCAGCACCCCACCAAAAAATGTTTATTATATACAAGATGCCAGATTATTCAGGCACAAGAGATTCATCTTTGAAGAAAGCAGACATGGGCCTTGCTTTTGTATCACTTGGAGCCCAAAGTTCAGAGGGGAAACCAGAAGATTTAACAGAAATAATAAAGTGTAATGGGTTTCATAGATCCTTATATCCCCACTATACCCAATAATGAGTAGATCTGTCTTTGTCCTCCAAGTTCATATATATTATAGCAAACGGGAGAATCTCTCCCTTTTTTGAAACAGGGTCTCACTAGGTAGTCCAGACTGGACTTGAACTTGATATGTAGCCCAGAATGGCCTCAAACTCAAAATCCTTCTGCTTCACCCTACTGCGTTCTGGGTTTACAGGTGTGTGACACCATACCCAGCAGGATTTCATTTTTTAGGACTGAATAATATTCTGTACAATCCCACTTGTATATCTGTAACAGGCAAACTCATAGGAGCGGAGAATGCAATAGTGTCTGTGATGGGGATTTTTTCAATGAATGTAAAGTATCATTTATGCTATGTGAGTAAGTTCTAGACTTCTGTTGTACAACAGTATGCCTGTGGTTAACATTTAGACATTTGAGCTGGGCTTGATGGCACATACCTCTAATCCTAGCACGTGGGAAGCTGAGGTAGGAGGATAGCCACAAGTTTGAGGCCAGCTTTAGTTACATAGTAAGTTCAAGGCTAGCCTGAATTGCTTAACAAGACCCTGTTTCAAAAAAACAAAACAAACAAACAAAAACATTTAGACATTTGAACTTTACATTTTGTTAAAAAATTGTATCTCTATATCCTTACACACATATATATATGTATTCTTACCATAAGAAAGGGAAGAGGAGCAGAAGAAAACTTTGGGAAGTGTTTGATGTGCTTATTACCTTGACTGCAGTGGTGGTATCATGGGCATTTGTGTATGTCCAAAGTCATCATGTTGTGCTCATTAAATATGTGTAGATTTTGCACATCAATTATAGCTCAGTGAAGTCTTTAAAAACAGGAATGGAAAGAAGGAAGGAGGGAGAGAGATACCCTGAGTTCTTTTGAGTGGGTTTTCTCATTTGTACTTGAGTTTTCAGATCCTGAACTTGACCCAGACTTCCTAATGTCCCTAATTCCCTTTTGGTTTTTATTTTTGTTTGTTTGTTTGTTTGTTTATTTAGGTTTTTTGAGACAGGGTCTCACTCTAATTCAAACTGGCCTTGAACTTGCGGTGATCTTCCTGCCCCAGCCTCCTGAGTGCTAAGA
This sequence comes from Hystrix cristata, assembly GCA_004026905.1. NCBI lineage: Eukaryota > Metazoa > Chordata > Mammalia > Rodentia > Hystricidae > Hystrix > Hystrix cristata. The sequence continues at coordinate 14,056 of PVJO010013104.1, forward strand.
TTGCAGGCATGCGCCACCACACCTGGCTCTTGATGTCCCTAATTCCTTGACTCTCTATGTTAGAGTTATACTACGTCACTAAATCACTTAGATATTATGTATAATAATGATGGTGCTGAGAATGATGATGGTTATGACAGCGATTATAGTGCAAGTAATTTATCAAATGCTATTTGCTTCACTCACATCACTTGTGGTTTAGTTGACCATCTGTCCTTGAATGCATTTCTTAATCTTGGATCTGCCTTCGAGGCTTATGAACTGACATGTCTGCTCCGGAGTAACACACTGTAGAAAAGTTATTGATAATGTCGCACGATATCATCCTAACTTTTTTTCTAGTCAAAGTTTTATTTGTTTAATTTGGCTTAGTTTCAAGTACTTTTAAATTTTTTAACATTTAAATGTTTTTATTTAGTGTAACTTGAGACAATTAGTTCTGTAATTTCACAATTGTTCAGGTTTATAAATGTGAAGCAACTGACGTTTAGCATGAGAATTAAATAAAGTTATTGGTAAGTCAGTGTTGATGTTCTTTTTTTTTTGTTTTGTTTTGGGGTTTTTTTGGTGCTGGGGATTGAACTCGGGTCCTTGTGCTTGCAAGGCAAGCACTTTAACCACTGAGCTAAATCCCCAGCCCTGATGTTCATTTTTAAAGATTTTATTACTTGATTATTTCAGCCAACAAATATTTACTGAGTAACTAGTATATGCCAGGCACTGTGCACAATACAGAGTGGAAAAAACACAGTCCCTGCTAGTAAGAGCTGACACCTGTCATTTTGTACGTGACAGTCAGGAAAACTGCACACCATTTATTTGCAGGTTTCTAAACCTGCTTGTGGAGCTTATTTTTATCAATCAATAAGTATTCTGAATAAGTAATAGAGTACCTTAGCCTTGCAAACCCTTATAAAAATTGTGAAGCCCCCAAATTTCTACTTTGAGCTTCTATATTTTAGTATATCCTTGTCCGTAATACTGTTTCTTCTCTGTCCTCACCACTGTTTGTCACTTTGTTTCATCATTTAGGACATACAAATTTATCTGTAGCAAATAAATTAGTCAACAGATGTATTTATTTACTACTGACTCTATGTACAGTGCTAATGGATTTGAGAGATGTTTGAAATTCTGAGATTCCGAGAAGATGGAAGCCTCTTCCGGATATGGACAGATGGTATGGGGTTATTGGATATGAGAGAAGTGGAGATGACTGACAATTTCTCAAGAAGAGATGTAATTTGACCTGGTCGTTGAAGAGAAGGTACTAGGATGGATGAAGAAAGAAGATTCTCAGTGCAGAAAAGGAAGACTATGAAGAAGAGTGCGGAAGCAGGACGGAGTGGGTGTGTTCAAAGGGCATGGCACGCCACTGGAGAATATCTATCGGTAGTTTATTGGAAAATTAAGTTGGATAGTACTAGGCCAAATTAGGAGAGAATCCGGAAGCCAAGCATATAGTTTATGTAGTCACAAAGAGTGTGTGACACAGATTGACTTTGATGGCAATACAGGAAGATAAACCACACAGTGAAAGTCCAAGTGAACAGAGGCAGGAGGAATAGGGTTTACATTTGAATCTACTCAGAAATTCTCTGTACCCACAGCCTTCACTGCCAGCAAAATAAGAAAGTCAAGGAAGCCATCAAGACATTGTTAAATAATATTAAGATGTTTAGTGACTCTTTTTTGCATATTGGATTTTTTTCCTCTTTGCCAAAGACTTATACTAATAAATCTTCAGATTCCAGTTGCTGAAAAAAATGTTACGTAGTAAAGACTTTGACAAAGATAAAAAGCTGCACAAATTTTGATTTTGGCAAAATAACAGGATGAATGAATTATGATTCTCAGAAAATTCTTCACTCTTTTCTATCCAGTATATTTAATATCGGAGGGAATCTGGGTAATATCAGAGACTTTGTTCCTGCATGATATTCTTCCTATTTGCAGAGAAAATAATTTTTTAACCATATTCACAAAATGGGAGTTAATTTCTGTTGAATTATTTAAAAGACTGCTTCAAAAGTGATATGGAGTCAGGAACGTCATGTACAACTCTATAATATCAAATGCTCTTGATTAGATTTGTGAAGCCCCAATGTCAGAGGCCACCTCCCAAAAGGAACATAATATTGCTGAAACTCATGACAGAGAAAGGCAAAAAGGGATTGTGAATTAATATTTGAAGAAAACTTTTGTTTGTGGTTATGTTTTTTAAAGGTTATTCAGCTGCATTTTAAAGTCTAGAAACACTGGGGGTGAAGTTTGAGTAGTGGAAGGAAATGGTCTGGGAGGAAAGCACTGTGGGTAGGAGAGCAAGAAGAAAAGCCTGAAGTAGGGCTGAGCTCAGAATACTCAGGGAAGACACGAAGTACCAGGAGAATAAGCAAGGATGAGAGACGACGAGGTGATGAGATGGCCGAGGCTGGCTGGGTTTCTGCAAGGCCTGTCAGTACAGACGAGAGTTTGGATTTGTTTCAAGCCCAGTGGGAAGCTACTGGGTAGTTATACATGAGTCTGAGAACTAGGAGGGTTGAATTTTCAAGTTTCCTTCTTCCATACAATTTGACAATATTCAAATGCTTTAAAAATTTTTTTTTTGCCCATAGAAAAGGACTTAGTCTAAACTTGGACAGAGAAGCGTTTAAATATCTAGCCAAATTCAGTAGTCTAAAACAATAGGCGTTTTGGTCTATTAAGGAAAGCTTTTGTCTAAAAAGACTGCAAGAGACTATTTAAGTCTCGTCCCTCTTAAATACCATTCAAAAATAGCAAGACAGCATTCCTCATATGTTTTCCATTTCTGCAAAATAAGAATATTGTTTTGGCATGAAATTTACAGTTAGGGATAATACAAACTATCAGATTAACTGAAATCACTGTATTTGTTTATTTTCAGGCAAATTTGTTTACTAATTTAATGTTATAGAATTTGTAATTCCTACATGGGGAAGTACAGGTATCAAATAATCATTTAATTTTTAGTAAGGTAAAGAAGAAAGAGGAAAGAAGCTAGCACATGTTAGTAATAATTTATTATATCATTTGTCCTTTCTAGACTTTTATATAACATATGAATAAAAGTGAAACTCCTGAGATCACAAAGGAACTATGGATTAGAACCCTGGAATCTTGGACTCCTTACTGTCTTTCTACAATGCTGTGGACCACAACAAACCTGTTGTCTGAACAAAAACTTTATACACAGTCCAGTCCTTAAGACTCCATGGCAGTGCGGGCTTCAGTTCCATGGGCCTTTCACTATCAAGATGAGTGTCGTTCAAAGACCCACTGCAAGAGACAGATTAGCACTGGACCCCTACCTCCACCTATAGTTGCCCAAATGACACTAATTTCAAGCCCTCCATATTGTGTTTAAAGACATTTTGTTAATGGACAGATTAAGCCACGATTATATTCACATCATTCTAAATCATCATACCTCTACAGACAGTTGGGGCCAATTAATAGAATCCTGGTGTGACTAAGTATATCTTTCTCAAAATTCTTTAAAATTCTGCTTAATTCACCACTTTCCTCCAGTGCTCAAAACAGTGATTTACGTGTAGTAGATATCCAGCATATTTTGTTGAAAGAATTAATCTGTACTGATAACATTTAGTATTCTTTATGAAACTTTTATTTATAAAACATATGGTTGATGTTTAACACATTTTGGAGAGAATAATCTTTGGATAATGTTTACTACTTTTTATGAAATTTCTCTATATAAAAGTATCATAAGACATTATCAGGAGCTGGGGATTTAACTCAGTGGTTAGAGTGCTTGCCTTGCAAGCACAAGGTCCTGAGTTCAATCCTCAGCACAAAAAGAAAAAAAAAAGAAATTATCATTTACTAGAGGAAAGACGGCAAATAATTATTCTCTTCCATTGTCAAAAGGCACTGACACTGTTTCTGATATCTAACTTAAAATTACCATTTGTTAAAAAAAATCACCATTTGTTCTACTTTACCTGCTGTGATGATTCGATGCAGCATGTAATAATTCGATGGAGCAAATCAATGCAAATGGAACTGTATCTTCTGTCCCAGTAGAAGCATACAACATTATGTGGTGGAGAAATCAAAATGGATATGGGATGTTCTCTGCAGCCAAGAAGCTCACTGTCTAGTGGAGGCTGGCAATTAACTTTAATACATGTAGTCAGGACCATGGTGGTGTTTTGAGCAAAGTGCTCTAATGCAATAAGAAAAGACAAATGCAATAAGAAAAGATAAATGCAGTAAGAACACAAAATCATTGCAATTCTGAATAAGAGTCCTATGTTGGGTGGAGAAATACATGAAAAGAACACCTGGATTAAGGAAAAAAACGACTGTAATTGAGTTCTCATTGAATAAGGAGAGTGTGGTACATGCTACTTATCTATCTTATTAAAATGCCCAGCAATCACTTTACAGGCAGCATCGGCTGTTACTTTCTCTGTAACTCAAATTCTTCACTGGTCTAAAAGGCAGGCCATTAAAATCAGACCTTAGCCTCTTTGCAACTAAGTTTTCATAGCTCTAGACTGCTAACAAGTGCCAGGTACATGATGCTAATCAAGGAAAAAATATGACCACAGCAGTAACATGCTGTAAACTTTGTTGGCAATTACTTGGGCAAGGTCTCTGGAGAGAGAAAGTCCCTCAGAGTGGGAGTCTGTCCAGAGGCTTTGTGGAAGCCACTATCCAGGAGAAGAGAAGGCCAAGAGAACTCTGTGGTGGGAGAGGGGAGTGTCATAGATCCTTCACATTTTAGATGATGTTTCTCAGCAATGCAATGTTAACTGCTAGGCCACGAAGGCCTGAGAGGGAAATGGGAGATACTATAACAACAAGGCTCTAACTTACTGATGGCCAGAAGATGCTGGGTGAAGTTCTCTGGGTATGCATGATGGGCAATCTACAAATGGCTGAAAAATGTCTACTTAATAAATTTTTATTAGTACACATTTATAGTACGTAATTATTACTTTCACTGTGGGGAGTTGGTATGTGTACATAAGACATCATCTTTTTTTTTTTTTTTAATGCCAGAGATCGAACTCAGGGCCTTATGCTTGCTAGCCAAGTGCTCTAATCACTGAGCTAAATCCCCAGCCCAACACATCTTAATTCTTTTTTCTTCCTCTCCTTGCCCCCATCTCTTGGTCCCTTTTCCTTTTGCAAAAGGTTTATCTCCCTGTTTCCTATTATTTATTTATTTTGCTTTTTAAATTATTTGGGTTTCTCATATAAGGGAACCCATGTGATATTTAAGCTTCTGTGTCTAATTTTTTCATTTAATACTAATGTATCAAGGTGCATTCATTTTCCTACAAGTGACACAAATTTATCTTCCTTTGTGGCAGTGTAGTACTCCATTGTCTATAAACAGCCCATTTTCATCATCTGTTAATGGACTTACAGGCCACTTCCAAGATTTAGCTGTTATAAGTTGTGTTACTATAAACATGAGTGAGAATCTTTAACTCTTTTGGGAAGCTATCTAGAAGAGAAATACCTAGTTGAATGAAATTTCTAAGTTCAGTTTTTTTGAGGAATCTGCATACTTACCTCCATAGCGGTAGTTTACATTCCTACCAACAGTGTAGAAGGGTACCTCTTCCCCATAGCCTCACTAGCATTTGCTACCATTTCATTTCTTGGTGATGGCAATTCATTCTGCAGTAAGATGGGATCTCAGTGTTGTTTTAATTTGCATTTCTCAGTTAATCAGAGATGTTGAACATTGGACATTTTTTTCATGTATTTTTTGGCCATTTGTACTTCTTCTTCTGAGAAGTGTCCATTTATTTCAGTTGCCCATTCTTTGATTGGGTATTTTATTTAGGTTTTTTTTTTTTAAGGTTGTTTAAATGTTCTGGATATTAGTTGTCTGTCTGAGGAGTAGCTGGCAATTTTTTTTTCCTCTTCTGTAGGTTGTCTCTTCACTGTGTTTGTTGTTGCCTTTGTGGTACAGAGCTTTTTAATGTTATACAATCCCATTTGTTGATTCTTGAGGTTACTTCTTATGTGATTGGGGTTCTGTTCAGATTGTCCTTGCCTGTGCCTATGTCTTCAAGAGTTTAATCTATTTTATATTCCAGTAGATTAAGTGTTCCTGTTTGAGTATTTAGATCATTGATCCATTTCAGTTTAGTATATGGCTAGAGATACAGATCTAGATTCAATCTTCTTCCTGCCTTTAGCCAGCTTTCCCAGCACCATTTGCTAAACAGGCTATGTTTCCTCCAGCACTATATTTTTTTATTGAGATACATATAAAAAGTGAAATCTCTATTTTTAAAATGGTGTACTACATTATTGTTAGATCCTTAGAACTTTTTCATCTTATACAACTGAAACTCTATAGTACTGATTGAACAGCAACTCCCCATCTCCCCCCTTACACAGCTCCTGGTAACCACCATTCTTTTTGGTTCTGGGAATTTCACTATTTTGGATACCTCATGTAAACTCAATCAAGCATTATTTGTCCTATGACAGGTTTATTTCACATAAAATAATGACCTCCATCTTCATTCATGCTGTAGCATGTGACAGGACTTTCTTCTTTTTAAAGACTAATATTCCACTGTATGTATATACCACTTTTCATTTATCTGTCTGTTTTCATTTATCTGTCTATCTGTTTATCTACTGATGGGCTTTTAAGTTATTTTTACCTTTTTGGTATTATTAGTAATTCTGTAATGAACATGGGGAATGCAAATATCTCTTCCAGATCCTCATTTCACTTCTGAATAAAGACACAGAAGTAAACTTGCTTCCTTTTTAAAGGAAATTCTATATATTTTAATAATTGTTGCTTTATTTTACATTTCTATCAACAGGGGCCAAAGGTTCCAATTCTCTATATCCTTGCCAATATTTGTTTTTCTTCTTAAAAATAATGATCAATCTAACAGGCATGAAATGACATGTGGTCTTGATTTGTATTTCTTTGATTATTACTGATGTTTGATGTTGAACATCTCTTTGTATACTCATTGAAGAAGTGTCCAGTCACATACTTATTTTTGGAGAAATGTCTATTCAAATCCTTTGCTTTTAATTGTCTTATTTTTATTGAATTGTAGGAGTTTCTTATGTAGCTGTAGGCTTTTCCTATATGGCTTTTTTGTGCTGACCTAATATTCTTTTGTTCTTAGCTTGTTGAATGGTTTCATTCATAAAAGGGCACTGAAATTGTCAAATGCTTTTTTTGCATCTATTGTGATAATATTGTGATTTTTGTCCTTAAATCTGTTTATGTAGTACATTGCATCAATTGATTTTTTCATTTGTTGAATCATCCTTATACCCCAGGTAAAAATGCACTTGGTTATGATGTATAAGTGTATTAGTCAGCTTCCCTATTTCTGGACACAACACTTGACACTCACAATTTTAAAAAGGAGAGGGTTATGGTTTTCAGAGGTTTTAGGTTATATATATTTTGGGTTATAGTTTTCAGCAGTTTTAGTCCAAGTTTGAATGGTTCTAAGATGGAAGCAACATAGTAGATATGGATGGAGGAAGAAACTGCTCAACCCATGGCAGCCAAGAAGCTGACAGAGAGAAGAGGAGCAAGGAGAAAGACATAACCTCCAAAAGCATGCCCCAGTGATACACTTCTTCCTATCAGGGCCCACCTCCTAACAGTACATTCACCTGTAAACTCATCAGTGGATCAACACACTGATGAGTATAGCACTCCCATAATCCAAAACCCATACCAAAGTCCTACCTCTGAACATGTGAAATTTTATGGGGAACATTTTAGATATGAACCATAACAATAATCTTTTTAATGTGCTATTGAATTCAGTTTGCTAGTATTTTGTTGAGGATTTTTGCATCTATATTATATTAGTCAGCTTTTCATTACTGTAATGGAATATCTGATACCAGTTTAAAAAAGAAAAAAGTTTATCAAGTCTACTTTTAAAGATTTGAGAGCATGGTACCTGGATCAGATCTATTCTGGTGAAGACCCTCATGATGAATGTCGTATAGTGGAGACCATGTTGAGGAAAGTTTATGTTATGGTTTAGATTTAAATGTCCTTCCAAAGTCTTTTGATCAGAGATGGGATTTGAGGAAGGTGATAGGATCATGGAAGCAATCATTGGTGAATTAATCCATTGATGAGTTCCTAACTGGTTTGGAGGTAGGACGTGGTCAGATGAGACAGGTCACTGGTATGTGATCTAGAAGGGTATATTCTTCTCCCTGGATCCTCCTCTCTCTCTGTGCTTCCAGCTGCCATGACACAGCAGCTTTCATTCACTGGTGCCTTCTGACTTGAAACCTGGTGGCCATGAACTGAACTCACTAAAACTCTGAGCCAAAATAAATCTCTCCCCCTTTAAATCTCAGGAATTGGGTATTTTATCCCAGCAATGGGAAAGCTGACTAATACAGAAAATTGGTACCAGGAGTATGTTTATTTTTATGATTGTACTGGATCATGTAGTTTAGAAGCTTTTGGAATTTGTTGGCAGTAAGAGTTTGGAAAGTATGGAGAAGTGGGCCAGAGAAGCCCATTGTGATGAGTGGGTTGAATGATTCTAAGCTATACCTTAGAAGACCAGAAGACTGATAGACATGCAGACTGTAAAGCCCAAGTTTGTGAGTTTCAGATAGGAATGAAGACTGCTGGAAACTTGACTAGAGGCCACACATGTTTCATTCTGGCAAATAATTTGTCTACATTTTGTTCATGTCTTAAGACTTTGTGTGAATGGAATTTAAAGCTGGTAGACCAACAGATATGGTTGGGGAGGAAATTGCAAGACAACTCAGTGTTCAGGCTGTGGCATGGGTATTGGTGTTTGCTTTTACCTAAATCTATAGGGAGAATTAGGAGCAAAAAATATGGATTTGAAAAATTTCCAGCATGAACAGAAAGGAAATACCTGCAAAGTTGGGGACAAGAACATGGTTCCTGAAAAGACTGGCATGAAAAATAAGCCAAGTACTTTCCAACCAATACTGGCATGAAAATAAGCCAAGGAAATAGGAAAGATGCCTTGAGAGTGTCTCAGAATTTGGCCAAATTTTACCCTTCTGCATGTGCAGGAGTATAAAAGGGTAAACCCCTTTGAAAGACTTTGCTTTGAGAAAAAAGCCCCAGGATACCCTGATCACTTGAGGCTGCCTAGACAAGTGCTTTTCTGAGTTCAACTATCCAGGCACTCAGACTGTCGCGGCCATGATCCAAGGAGGCAGGGTTACTGCATAAGTTGGTGGCAGACTCTGGCATCATCCATATGGTGTTGATTTTTCAGGCATGCAGAATGAAAGGATTGTGCTGTCATATAGGCACTCAAGCACATTTCAGGGGGATGTTGTGGAAGGCCAAGAAGGAGTTCCTGAGAGAGCAGCATGTTAAGCTGTAAGAGTGAAGCTGAAGATATAATGGAAAGTCCAGGAAACGGGAGATGCCAAGAATGTGAATTGTCTGTTGAGGACAACCACAGGCAGTGAGTAGAGCCAGCCCAAGAGAGAAGCCATGTGGGCTACAACCAGGAAGGCCATCAGGGAGGGTATGTCCAAGCCCTTTAGAGTTCGCAGCTCACAATTTGCTCCTAGTGCTGCACATAGAGCCACAGGATTTAATATTTGCCCTGTTGAGTTTTGTGCTTGTTTTAGTCCAGTTCCTTTCTTTTTTTTTTTTTTTTTGGTACCGGGAATCGAACTCAGGGCCTCATGCTTGCAAGGCAAACGCTCTAAGCACTGAGCTAAATTTCCAGCCCCTCCAGTTCCTTTCTATCAACTTATTCTTCCCTTTTGGAATGGGAATGTTTTCCTTATGCCACTGTATATTGGAATTAGTTAACTTCCTTTTTTATTTACAGGGGCTCAGAGATAAGAGTTTGACTTGAGTCTCAGAGACTTTGGACTTGGACTTTTCAGCAATGCAGGAACTATTAACACTCTGGCAACTCTTAGTGATGGACTAAATGCATTTTGCATAATGAGATGGACATGAGTCTTTGGGGGCCAGGGAAGAAATATTATAGCTTAGGAGAAGTGAGGCTTTTGGAATGTGATTGAATCACGGGGGCATGATACTCATCAATGTATTAGTCCACTGATAAGTTCATAACTGAATATACTGTTTGGAGATGGGATATGGTCAGAAGAGGCAAGTCACTGGGGCTGTGATCTGGAAGGGTATGTTCTTATCTCCAGATCCTCCTCTTTCTACATCCAGCAACCATGACATGAACAGTTTTTCTCCAACAGGTGCTTCCACCACACCATTTTTGCCTTGGAGCCAGCTGACTATGGACTGAGCCTATTGAAACTGTGAGCCAAAATAAACCTTTGGTCCTTTAAGTAGCAGGAGCTGGGTCTTTTTGTCTTAGCAATGGAAAGCTGACTAATGTAGTTCACATCTCTAGTCAAGGAGCACAGAAACAGACTGGGGTCTCTTTCAAGAACATACCTCCAGTGAGCTCCCATTAGGCCTGATCTCTTCAAATTCTATACCACTTCCCAATATTGCCACTCTGAGCACCAGGTTTCTGATTACAGTGTTTGAGGTACACACAAACACACTCAAATCATAGCATTCCACCTGTGACATCCAAGGAAGGGTTCATGTCCTTCTTACAATGCAAAATGCATTCATTCTAACCCTAAGAGTCCCAAAGTCTTAACTGTTCTGTTAAATCCAAGTGCAAAGCTTGTTAAATCCAAGTCCAAAGCTTTTTGTGAGACTAAAGGCAGATTCTTTCAGTTGAGAAGCCCTTTAAAATAAAAACAAAATAAATGTAAATACTTCCAAAACACAAAGGTGGGACAAGGACAAGTAAACCTTTCTATTCTAAAAGGAAGAAATTGGCAAGTAGAAAGAAAGAAACCATCCAAAGCAAGGCCAAAACCCAGCAGAGCAAACATTAAATCTTAAACTCCAGGTCTTGCATCCTGTGTACACCGCAGTGAGGAATAGACTCCCATAGCTTCAGACAGCTCTGCCCTTACAGCTTTGCTGGTGGTAATCCCTGTTGTTGCTCCCTCTGGTTAGTTTTGCACACTGGCCTGCTGGCATTGTAAATTACTGGTACTTGTACGGTTTTAAATTTTTATGTTTGGTTAGTATTTCAATTAGTAGTTATTTGTAGTTTTTTATTTTCAACTGAATATTCAATTTTTATTCTGAATATTTAGTTCTTATTCTGAATATTTGATTTTTGTGAATAGCTTTTAATACTGTTAAAACTGTTGTCCTATGACAGTTGGTATTTCCATTTAGAAATTTTAGACAGAGTTATTCTTTATTCATATACCTAGAATTTATATACAAAGTACCTGCCAGCTATAAAAAATTAAAACCCCATTGTAAATGGATTCTTTCTTATTGAAAAGAATAATGCTGGATAGTGGGAAGAAATGTTGGATTTCTATTTATTTTAAATTTATGACTCTTTATTAAACCTTATATTGTATTGCTTTAGTACAGGACATAATCAGAGTGTACAGATATGAAAGCTTCTGTTTTAAAGAGTAGTCTTTGCAAATTCAGGATTTTTTGTTCCTTAAAAATTTGGTGCTATTGCTTTAAAAATATTTATAGAAGTAGCTTTGTAAATTAGTTACCTTTTATCTTTCAAATATATTCCAAACTGAGCCTATTTACTGCCTTTGTTGGCCATAAATAGCCCTAAATATAAACTCTACATTTTCTGATATTCTTCAGAGACAATAAACATTATTCGATATGTAGGTTATGCTGGAGAAATACGTAATTCATTGACTTGTTGCAAAGGGGAATGCAGTCAAAGAACTGAAATGTTAGTAGACATCTCTTTAGCAATACCAGAGCAATCAAATATTCTCAGGAATGCGGTTTTGGCAGCTCTCCATTTAAATGAAGAAATTCGAGTGAAGAAAAATTCTCCATAAAATGTGGGTAAGAATAATCTACTTTCAGAAAAAGGAGGAAATGCAGTGCAGGAAATAATAGATGTTGGCCTAAACATAAAATGAAATTAAAAGAAAAAAATCGCAAAATGCAGAAATAGCAAAATTGAATTTATACAAATTCAAATTTTAAAAATATTTTTAGCAAAAGAGGACTTGGATAACTACTTTGGAAAATGACAAGAACAATAAGATAAGTTGTTCAACGTGAGGGAGAGTATTTTTGAGGGGGATTAATGACAATGTGTATTTTACTATACTAATTTTTAAAAAGTTTAAGTATTCAGCATATTTTTCAATCACACCTCATATTCTCCCTGTTATTTATTTGAGGTAAATATTTATACTCATTTTGTCAAGTGCCATTCATTGAAATATTAAGATTTCAATATTATACAAAGACTGGAGTTGTAGCTCAGTGGTAGTATATTTGCTCAGCATGCGGGAAGGCTTGGGTTCAATTTCCAATACTTAAAAAAAAAAAGAAAGAGACGAAAGAAATAATATTCTTTAAATCTTCTCTTTCATTGATTGAAGTTGCTAAAGAAAAATATTACTTGATAGGAATGTTATATATCTTGATATTATAGACAGCTAAATTAGGTAGAAATATTATCGGCAGTCAGACAGGATGGGTCTAAAATGCAGAAGATGAGAAAAACTGTGGCTGGAGGCACATCTGAAGAAGATTAAAGTCACAGTGGCCAGATTTACATACTTCCTAAAGGAATAAATGGATGTTTGAGATTACTGGTACCACCTTTTTGAGATTTGCCATATGAATAAACTACTATCTCATTAGGGGTGGGCCATCCTCTCCTACCCACTAAACCTAAGACTAAAACTACTAATGCTAAAACTAAAACTACTAAAACTAAAACTAAAACTAAAGATAAGACTAAGACTGCAGACTATTGACCAAGGTTAATGATGTCATCCATATGCCATTGGTACTATTGGATCAATATTAGCTAAGTGACTATACTTGTAATCTTACTGGTTGATTATAATTTGACCCACATACCCACCCCTCGTGTATGTTATATATAATGCTTTTGAATAATATTTGGTCATTCTAGTCTATTTATCTTTTTTATTCTTTAATTAGGATAATGAGCACATTAAAATAATGAAATTATTCAATGTATTTTGTGGTATTACAATATAATAAAAGGAAAAACAGGCTAAAAAGTCTCTTCTAAGAATTTTAAATGATTTTATTTCTCTTTGCTCTATAAAACATTCTCAGAGAAGTGGGCTCCATGGCAACTCCCACTGAAGACACCTTCTGCCTCTCAGGAAGGAGTTAATCCTGTTCCCATTCCTATTCCCCAATACATTTTCCTACTCTTAACCTCTGTTGTTCCTTAGAATTCATTCTTTGATTTTGGGGAACATAAACAGGGCATATCTGACATCTAGCAGGTTGGGAATTATATTTTCCCCTCTATCACTGATTGATTATATCTGTGTATTTTTATTGCTATAATAAATGGAATATTAAAATTATATGTTGATCGTATCTGCTTGAGATCTATGGATTTTACAATAATAATAGCTGTTATTTTTTGAATATCTATTATGTGCACAATGTCAGAGGTTTATAAAAATAAATCCTGTGCAGTAAGTGCTTTAAATTCTCCCTTGACACAAGAGAAATTAAAGCAGGGAAAAGACAGGCAATAAACTTTCTTAGAGTTTCCATCTCTGTACTCGCATTATTTGTCTTTTCTTGCCTGTCATTTTCCACTAGAGTCCTTAACATATTAATCACAGTTATTTTCAATTTCCCATATGATAATTACAAAATATCTAAGGCTTGGTTTGTCTCTCCAGACTGTTACAGTTGAGTGGGCCAGAAATAGTCCAGGTTCTTGCCTATGAGGAGGAAAGAACACCAAGTGAGCACTCCGTAGTAGGTAGTACTAGCTGCGTTTATTGGAGATCTCCGGGAAGGTGGCAGCCAGGACCAGGGAAAGGGAAAAGGGCAGGAACAAAGAGTAAAAGGGCCAGAAGGCACAGACGAGTGAAAAGGCGAACGGGGAATGGCGTGTGTGCTAACTCAGGCTCCTTGAATTCAAAGGGTTGCCATCTCTGACTTCTAGGTGCCTCCCACTGAGTTTCTTGCTGTCATCAGAACACTGCCCCCAAGGGCAGAGCGATTACTTAGGCTTTTTATTATTATGTTTTGTTCTTCCTTTAAGAAGATGGAGTCCTGGTTAATCCTTAAAATGTTATTTATGTTTTGAGACTCCTGTAAGAAGGTAGAAGTATAGATAATCCTTAAAATGTTTATGTCTATAGTTGAGCTTTTGGAGAAAGGAGTGGCTTACTCTTAGTGTTTCTTAAAATTAGCACATGTTTGTGATGTATAGTGAGTATATTCACTGCAGGGAGCTGGTACATGTACACATCAGTTTTAAGCCTTTTTAGCTCCCTTTCTGCTCTCCTCCCTCCTCTCTCCCTGCATCTCTAGATCTCCTTCCCTTTTGCAGGACTACCTCCTTGTTTCCTTTTTTGTACAAGTTGAAATACTTTGTTGAAAGCTAGACATGGTATATTAAACCATGAGTTGAAAAAACAAGGTTTTTAATACAAGTTTTTATGTTTATCTGCCTAGGAGCGAGGCTGTGTTGACTTTTGTCTATAGCTGCTAGTGCCAGACATTAAAATTTCCTCCTGTGTTCTTGTTTTTTGTCTCCTCTATTGTACTAGGGTTTCCTTAGGGACTTCAGCAAGCTCTGAGCCTTGCAGTTTTTTCAGTGGTGATCCTGTTATTTTGTGGGCATCTTACTGACTTGGTGCATTTGGTGCATAGGGATAAGTAGCATTCCACAGTCCTATGATTAGATCTTAATTGTTCTAGTGAATTTGTGGCTTTGGGCTGTGACTTTGACAAAAGCTTTCAGCATTTCCTTACCTCCTACCCTTTAGGTGAAATAAAGGACTGCATTTGGCTAGTTTCCTTCCCATAAACTGATTAGGCTCTAAAAAAACAATTCCCCTTGAAGGCATGTTACCAGCCTCTCAGCTCCTTCAGCTTGCTGCTCCCTAATGTCTGCTTGGTGAAAAGGAAAAAGACTATTTAAGGCTAGCTCCAAGGAGATGGCACCAATCCCCATCTCAGTGTGTCCAGGTGTGCAAGGGCCTTTTATAGTAGGGAGAAAGGGGGAGGGAGTACATTGAGACAACACATGGTCCATACTGCTCACTACTCCACGGAAAGACTCAGACTTGGGAGACTGAAAATAAGTGGAAAGAAATAGATTTATTCAAAGCCAGCTCTGGAAAAAAAAAAAAAAAGAGTGGCTTTTTTGTTTCCAAAAATCTCTTAGAGTTCAGAGGCATGAAGGACTTTTACGGAAGAAAAGAGGGTAGAATGAGGCAATGAGCAGAAAATCTCTCACACTGGGACTGAGATTTTCCTTGCCAGAGCTCTACTGGCTTCCTCCCTCCTCTTTCTCATGGAAATGGAGCTGGATGGGGCCAGCACCTGCCTGTTCTTTTCTGATAGACACATTACTTTTCTGCAAGTCATTTCTTAGGAGCTGAGAAGAGTTAGAGGCCTCTCTTTAGCATTTAGAATACCAGGTGAAAGGAACAGGTTGTTAAAAGATTAGAGAAGAACTCTGGGGAGGGAAGGAATTCAGTAAGAACAACTTTCCTAGGGAGCAGCTCATCTACAGAAGATGGGCCCCAGTCTTGTGATTGTGTGAAACTCTCAGTCTAGTACGCACTGACCCTCTAGCAGTTCAGTCATTATGGTTGAATACCCTTACTGATACCGACTATAATAGCAGGCTTCTGCGCTGGGTAGACTGTGATTCTCTGTGTTCACTTCTCTCTTGTTTTTCAGGGCAGTGTCTTACCCTAAGCAGAGTTGTTTTTCAGGTTTTTTCCTCCCTTGTTTTGAGTTTTCTTTTTGCATGCAAGTGACAACTTCTAAACTCTTTACAGGTCAGAATGGAAATTACACATGTCTAATAATAAGCTTTATAAATGTTACGGTCCTAAAAGTTGGTTGAACTGGTTCCTAACTGAGCAAGTGTCTTAATTCTACGCATTAATATGTATGCAAATGAACCCTCCAGTTCATGGTGACTCCGTATACTTCTGTTATTTGTAATCAAAATAATTTAAATACAAGGCTACTTCTAGGGAGAGTTTTTCTACATTCCATTGATTTCACTTTGTAGGCTCAAGTTTAATTTTTTTAACTCAGTTCAGTTTGCTTTTATTATTTCTGTGATTATTCCTACTTCTGTATTCAGGTCTTTTCCTCAGCACACTGTTTCTGTGCTCAGTTGTTCATCATTGTGAGTGTCATCACTTTCTTTATGTTCTTGAAGGGGTGGGGAGGCATAAGAGGCTGCATTCCTTATCACTGATTTCCCTTTTCCAAGGTCAATTGTAAACATTACAGCTTTAATTCATCTCTTGCAGTTTAGATTCCCAGAAGTTCTCCTCTTATTTTGATCAACTCACTCCTTCTTTTGACTTATACTATTGTCTCTGTCACTGGGAAGCCATATCTCAACACTACAAAGTCCTAATGCCATGAGGAACTAGCTACGCACCTTGATTCTTTCTGTCTTCGATGAAAGATTTTGGACAAGGGGTTGGGGAGTTAGCTCAAGAGCAAGGACCTGAGTTCAATCCCCAGCACTCCCAAAAAAATAAAAATTAAAAAAAAAAAGATTTTGGACAAGACATGTAGGCCATCATAAAATGCATAGATAGAGTTTATTGCAAAATGATAGATTTTTGGATCAAGAGAGTGAATACATCTTCAAGCATGAAAGTGGGCAGGTGCCAGGATAGCACTTGTACTAAACAGGGTCTCAGGTTACATTTATATGACTAATTCATTCAGTCTTTCAAGGTGTGATGGACTTACTGTGGTCAATTTGAGCAGGATACCCTGCTGGACTGAGTTGGTGTGGTTCTGGGTGTAGAAGATCCACCTGAGGATTGTTGCTGACACAACTAAAAGAGAACGGGAGGAGAAGATAGGGGCTGGCTGTTTCCTAGGAGGCGCTCTGTTGTGGCTGGTTCTCTCAAAGGGAACTTGGCTGTTTTCATCCCAGATGGAGCTCTGGGCCTTGCTGTAGTTGAGGATGACTGCTGTTCACTTTGAGGAGCTCTGGTCTTCATCTCTGCTGTGAGTGTCGTGTCCTGGTTCCAGTATAGATTTCTTCAGCCTTTTAGTGCAGACGTGGACGTACACGGGACTTTGCTGTGGGCTCCCAGCACTTTGGCTCTTTTGAGTCTCCAGTGTATAGATAGACATTTCGTACTCTTCCTGCATTCAGCTTGTGGGTGAATGTTGTAAGTGTCCTGTATTAAATCTGCTCTCTTGCAAACCATTGACTCTAGAGAAATAACTAATACACAAAGAATATCCTTTTATTCTTCTGAGGTCACTGTTCTTTTACTAAGAAAATGGGCTATATTGACTCATTAAGTCCTTTTTACTCCTTAAGTGGAAATTTTCATTTATTTTGTTTTGAGATCTTGAGCTTTTCCTGCCCCCTATCTGTGATCTGGACTTGGTGTGCCTGCCAGACCTTATTTATCAACAGGCTCAGAGGCGCTTACATTCTCTTGGGCTATAGTTTGAGACTACAAGCTTGTGTGGAGTTTATCTATAGCTAATGATCAAGAAAATGAAGAGAAAAAGGGGGAAAAAAATCATGTCTTCTTTGATTTTCAAGTAGTCAACAGATCCCTGTGTCCAGGCTTGCTAATATCTAACTTTCATCTTAACATTCACCTTTGATTTTCTGTCTTGGTGTCTGCATCTTTCTTGTGCTTGCTAAGTATGTGTATTTATTTAAACTAGTGCTGCTCACTGTACATGTGTGTGTTTGTGTGTGTGCGTATTTAAATTTTTAAAGAGAACTACAAAATATAGAAATGGGATTAAAATAAATGACACTCCTTTGCAGAATTTACATTAATTTTTCCACCTGAAAACAATGTATCTGTTTGAAATAATATGCTTGGTGTATGCCTTGGAAAAGAAAGATAAGCCATTTTTATTTATTTAGAGCCTTGAGTCATTAGGCAAAGAAGAGAAGTTGAGTTAAATAGTTTGCCTAAATCATTGCTATTGCAATTTAAATTAAATTAGGTAAGAACATGCCTAACACAATTACTGAGCTACACAATTGCAAGCTTCTGTCTTTCCTTTCTAGGTTACATGGTTATTTACTATCCTGTCTTTCTTTCAGAAGGTACATTGGGTAGAAGAAAAGGCAAGGAAGTGACTGTTCTAGTAAAAAAATAGCCCAAGCTTGAGGATAATGCAGATTTGCTAATCCTTCCTCCTCCTCCTCCTCCTCAGTATGCTGCACCAGCTTGGTGCTGATAGTACAGTTAGAAACAAAGGACCTAAGTGAGCCACTCCCTTCCCCAAAAGCTCAACTGTAAATATGAACATTTTAAGGATTATCTATACTTCCACCTTCCTAGAAGAGAAACAAGGCATGATAACTAAAGGCCTAAGTAATCACCGCACCCTAGGGGCAGGGTTCTGATGCCAGTAAGCAACTCAGTAGGAGGCACCTAGGAGTCAGAGATGGCTACCATTTAAATCCAAGGAGCCTGAGTTAGCAGGTGCCACTCGTGAGCCATTCACACGCCATTCCCTTTTCTCTCTTCACTTGTGTGTGCCTTCTGGCCCTTTTGCTCTTTGCTCCTACCCTTTTCCCTTCCCCTCGTCCCAGCTGCTGCCTTCCCAGAGATTTCCAATAAACACAGCTTCCTTCTACATACTATGGAGTGTGTGCTTGGAATTCTTTCCTCATCATACACAAGAACCTGGACTATTTCTGGCCCACTGAACTGTAACACTGAGACACCTAGAATCAAGACTGTAAGTGGGCATTGCATGTTTGGCGTCTTTAAATCAATATTCACTCATGCCAGTAGGAGCTTTTTTTAAGGATTGCTAGACCATTTGTGGTTGAGGTGGGAACTGCCTTTCGTTTTCACATATTGAAACAGTGAATGTATTCTGTTCTAATATAACTACACTCAGTTGTTCTCACTGTGATGCTTTCTTTGCTGCTTTCAATTCTTATCTTCTACAAATATTTACTGAACAGGTAGTGTACCTCAGGCTCTTGGCTAGGTTCTAGAGATGGAAAGTTGAATAAAGCGTCTAGTGGGGATTGTTTACAATTCATGGAAACTTGAAAGGACCTTATTTTCTTGCAAGTAAAGTAAAAACAAATAGACTCTTGCTCTCATTCTTTCTTCCTGTCTCTCTCTTTCTTTCTTTCTTTCTTTCTTTCTTTCTTTCTTTCTTTCTTTCTTTCTTTCTTTCTTTTCCTTCTTTCTTTCTTCAAACTCATAAATCCTTGTTAGAAATCCCTTCATTGTTGAAATAGTTACAATGCAAGGTGTAGACCGACAGGGTCTGGTGCCTGGGGACAATTGGATATATCTCACCATTTCCTAATCTCCTAATCTGTTTATAAAATTTATGTCCTACAGGCTTCGCAATCAGGCAATCTTCCTGTTTTTGAGATTGCTTTCTCCTCTGTTCTATATGCCTATTTCCTTTCTTTCTGTGTTTGTCTTATTCCATGTCCTAATCCCAACTCATTTTACTCATCTGTAATTATTCATTTTGCACCTGTAAAATGGCTTCATAATGTCACTTGCTGTATACAAATTCTTTAGTTTGCCTTAATTTTTGGGACAAAGTCAAGCAAAAATACTAGCCTTTGGTTAGAAAAAGCCACCTTTATTCTGAAATCTCATTTCATTTTCACTTCTACTTGTGCATTCTTTTCTCCAACAGCAGTACAAAGTACCTAAATTCTATTCTCCTGACTCAGAACATACTTCCCCCAAACATGCTACTTTCTCAATCTGGAATTTTCTTGCTGTCTGCAAAAAGTTAATTTTTAATGTTTCCTTTTAAAACAAACCTTAGATAGCTCTTCTTTGGAAGTCTTCCCTGATCAATAAGTCCAACTTGGATGCTTCTGTGGTTGCACATGCTAGGCAAGCACTCTACCACTGAGTGACAACCCCAGCCCTCAACAAATATTCTTTTAGTGCCTACTGTGGATTATGCTTGAAGCTAAGTACTGAAAATATGATGGGAGACATCATAAATGAAGCTCTCGGCTTCATCTGTCATACTTCATAATTGTCCATTTATTTGCCAGTTTCTTCTTTTGGTCTTCAGGTTTATGAGAGAATCACTGTACTTTATTTAATTTGGATCTTAAGAATATGATAATATACCATGTGTTCAGTAAATATGAATGGCAAAAATTACGGAAGAGAGGACAGAGGGTGTTGGGGAAAGAAAATTAAAATGCAATCATTTGCTAGGGCTGCCATGACCAATTACCATTGACTTGGGTGGCTTTAAGAACAGAAATGTGTTTTCCCACAGTTCCGGAAGCTAGAAATCTGAGATCGAGGTGCTAGCAGATCAAGACCTTGCAGAGTTATTTCCTCTGAGGCCTCCCTCCTTGCCTTGTAGAAGGCTGTCTTCTTCCTGTGTTCTCACATGGTCATCCCCGGGTGTGTACCAGTGTCTGTTCTTATAAAGACACCACTCATATTGGATTAGGACTTACCCTAATGCCTCCTTGTAACTGAATTACTGCTTTCAGATCCTGTTTCCAAGTACAATCACATTCTGAGGCACTGGGGATTTAGATTTCAGCATATTAATTTTAGGAGGACATAATTCAAGCCATAACACCTGTCAACTAAAAAAAAAAACCTTTTCAAAAAGGTAGAAGAGGGGCAAAAAAAGCACAGTTGTATTATGAAATAAGCAATTAAACCATGATGAGATTTGCACCACAGGCTACTGGCTAAAAGGATTGCAAAAATAGAAAGAAATTTTACCCTTTTTATTTAGCTAAGCCGATAGATCCATTCCATACATTTTTGTCAAGGTATATGTCACCTGGTCCTCAGGTGAGGAGGCTTGACGACAATATGGCTTGATTCACCCTGGTTTTCCTTGGTATTTTAGGCACCTACCTCTGTTTGAAAATTATCTTGATGCGAAGAGAAAACAATTTTCTCATGTTTTTATGAAAGAAAGTAGTTTTCCAACTTGGAGCCAGGCGCCAACCCTCCTGTGGAAACTGAGAGATAAGGGTCTATCTTCCTTGCTAATTACATTTGAAAGAATGACTTCAGAGACTTTAGGAAAAACTTTCCTGGGTTGTAATACTGACCAGAGATTATATAATCTTAAAAGAAATTGCAAGCATGCTAAAGGGTTAGAAAAAGAAAGTACAGTGAATTGTATAAAACAAATGCTGAAAAGAAAGGGAATGGTTTCTTCCATTATTTTCAAGAAGTAGAATTAAACCTCTATTTTAAATTTATATTGTAATGGGCTGGGGATTTAGCTCAGTGGTTAGAGTGCTTGCCTAGCAAGCACAAGGCCCTGAGGTTCGATCTTCAGGACAAAAAAAAAAAAAGTATATATATACATATATATACACATATATATACACATATATGTGTATACACATATATATGTATACACATATATACATATATATACACATATATATGTATATATATGTGTATATATATATAAAGTATAAATAAATAAATAAATTTTTATTGTATCTCACAAAGACAAAAACAGAAGCTACATGTGTTTCAGTAAACTCTGTGCAGTGATTCACACAATGGTATGTTCACGTCTCTTGTTCTCTCCAGGTCCGCACCCAGGATCATGTCCAGATCCACCATGCCCCTTTAAACTCTGCCCCTTCTGTTACTACTGCTCAGAAAATGCACAATTTAAGTTGATAGAAAGTATAGTTAATCCAGTCTAATTGATTTTTAAAAGTGTGACATTTGCACACGATTATAATTTAACCACTGACAGCAACAAAATTGCTTTTCATCTTTAATCCACACTATTGTATTATATTTGAGAACCACTAGGCAAAAAACAAATGAAGAAAATGTAGATTATTAACCCCTTCTTTCCTATTAAAAAAACAGAAAAATAAGGAAGTATGTATGTAAGCACTCACATTGGTAAGGTACACATGCACCCGCAAGGTACATGGCGTGCCTCAGTTAAGAGATTGAGTTTCTCTAACCTTCTGTTCCTGAAGACCATGCTATTGTCGTCACAAAATCAAGAATTTCAGTGTCTTGATGTGTACTCCCTCTCCCACAGGAACCAAATTGCTTGTGCAAACATCAAAAACATATTTTAAAAAGTGACTTGAACTATATGTGGAAGAACAGTGAGATGTTCAGTGGTTCAGTGGGTTACAGTTAATGTTTTGAACATGCTTTATTTTCTAATTTTTCTACAATAGCACTGTATTATAATTATAATCATAATTATATTAACGCTTGAATATTGTTAGTCCTGCAGTTTTCTAGGTCATTTTCCCTAATTCTGTATGCTAAAATATGAACATGCATCAAAGTGTTTATCTCCATTCCAGTGCCTGCTCTTTGGCAGCAGGAAACATGTACTTCTAAAGCGCAGCTGCTGAGGGAGTTAAACAGTCATCCGGGGGATGTATTGACTCTTCATGATTTATGTACACCTGGACAGTCTAAATAAGATGGCATTTTATCTTATAAATAAAGAAGATAAGGCTGGGGATTTAGCTCAGTGGTTAGAGCACTTGCCTAGCAAGCACAGGCCCTGAGTTCAATCCCCAGCACCAAAAAAAAAAAGAAGATAGGTAGTATCTGATGTCATGTGTCTCAGTTTTGTTGTTTTTCCATGTAGCAACATGGTGATATCAGATTATGGAGTTCTAGGTACGTATAAAATGTACTCAAAATATACTGCAAATATTTAAATTAAAAATGTATTCATTACACTAAAAAACATATTGCCATTAATCCCTCTCCGAATACTTTCTCTTCCTTCACATAAGTGTATCCCTTTATTGTTGCCACTTTCTGAGGCAGTTCTGGAAGTCCCCCTTCGTGAGGGTCTTTACAAGCTTTGATAAAAAAAATACAGTTACTGCTGCTGCTGTGTGCCATTCAGCAGAATGGCAGGCTTGAAAACATTGCAGCGTGTCATAATCTACCTTGTTTTTTAAAAAAGTTTATTTTTATTGGTGAATGTTTGCAGAACACAGTGACTACATTCATTATGGATAGTTGGTTCATGTACATAATACATCTTTATTCTTTTTTCTTCGCCTTCCTCTCTTTTCTCTTCTTCTTTCATTTCTTGGTCCCTTTTCCTTTTGCAAAAGGTCTGTCTCCCTATATTTTCTTTTGCTCTGTAAATTATTAATGTGTTAAGTTTCTCATATAAGGGAAATGATGTAATATTTAAGTTTGTGTGCCTGATTTATTTCACCTAACATTACAGATTTAAGGTGTATCCATTTTGCTACAAATGACTCAGATTTATCCTTTTTGGGACAGTAGTACTCGATTATGTATAAATGTTACATTTTCTTTATCATGGATGTTCAGGCCACTTCTAAGAGTTAGCTATTATGAGTTGTGCCGCTGTAAACATGCATATACAACTGTAATATGATGTCTTCAACTCTTTTGGGAAGACACCTACAGGGGAAATAGCTGGGTCAAATGTAATTTACATTTTTTGTTTCTTAAGAAATCTTCATACTGATTTCCATAGTGGTTGTACTAATTTATATTCCCACCAACAATGTAAAAGGGTGCCTGTTTATCTACAGCCTCACCACCATTTATATGACTGCTTGATGACAACCGTTCTTCCGGGAGTAAGAACGAGTCTCAATAGTTTTTCAATTTGGATTTCTCTAATGACCAGTGACACTGAACATTTTTTATGCATTTATTGGCCACTAGTGCTTCTTCTTAGCAGTGTCTATTTATTTCAGCTGCCCATTTTCTTGATTGGATCTTTTATTTTGGGGGGTATATGTATGTGAATTTTTATTTTATTTATTTATTTATTTGGGTGCTGGGGATCAAACTCAGGGCCTTGTGCTTGCTAGGCAAGTGCTCTGCCACTTGAGCTAAATCCTCAACCCCTATGTGATTTTTAAAATATATTATAGACATTAGTCCTCTATGTGAGGTGTAGCTGCCAAAATTTCTTCTCATTTTATAGATTGTCTCTTCACTCTGTTGGTTGCTTTCTTTGGTGTGCAAAAGCTTTTTAATGTTATAAAATCCCACTGGTTGATTCTTGGTGTTGTTTCCTGGGCAGTTGGGATTGTGTTCAGAAAGTCCTTGCCTTTGCCCAAGTCTTCAAGAGTTTTACTTATTTTATCTCCCAGCAGATTAAGTGTTTCCATTTTAATATTTAGATCTTTGATCTATTTTGATTTTAGTTTAGTGCACGGTGAGAGATATGGGTCTATATTCAATTTTCTGCATGTGTACAGCCATTTTTTTTCTCAGCACCATTTACTAAAGAGGCTCTTTCCTCCAGCGAATGTTTTTAGGCCTTTTGTCAAAGATCAGATGGACGAATTGCCTGGAACTGTTTCTGCATTCTTTATTCTGTTCCATTGATCCATTTGTCTCTTGTTGTGCCAAGAGCATGCTATTTTTGTCACCTAAGTTTGGTAATATAATTTGAAATCTGGGAATGTTGATGCCTCTTGCTTTGTTGTCCTGGTTTGATTTTGCTATTCTGAATCTCTTCTGGTTCTATATGCATTTTAGGATTATTTTCTCTAGTTCCTTGAGAAACGTTTTTGGTATTTTGATTGGGAATACATTAAATGTGAACATCAGTTTTGGTAGTATGGACATGTAACAATATTGGTTCTGCTTATCTAGGAACAGGGGTGATTTTTCTGCTGGGTTCAGGCCAGCAAACCTTGTTAGAGAGAGGAATGAAAACATGGGAGACAGAGAATATCTTTGTGGAGGGCCAGAGATCTTCATCTCCAGAATGGAGTGAAGCCATGAACTGACTCAAACCCCTAGATTTGTTGAGAAACAACAAAGGCACAGTGCTCAGCTGAGCTCATATATTTGTTTTAGGTTCACAAGGTAGGCGAGCAAGATACGTGACAGTTTGGCTGAATGATTGACCTTTATCTGGTTGTTCCCACAGGATCTTGCTTGTCTTCCCTGTAAGGTCCATCTCTGCTCGAATTGCCAAAACATCCTGTCTTCAAGATGTTCTGACTCCTCAGAGTTAGCAGTCTTCCATCCCCTTGAGTGAACTCCAGCAGACATCAACCGCTGGGTGACATAAGGAACTCCACATCTTTCTATTTTCTGATATCTTCTTCGATCTCTTTTTTCAGAGTACTATAGTTTTCATTGTAGAGGTCTTTCACTTTCTAGTTAGGAATCCCTAAGTATTTCATTTTTCTTGTTATTCTGATACCATTTTCCTGATTTCTTTCTGGATGTGTTCATTATTGGTGTACAGGAACACTTGATTCTTTGTTGATTTTTTTTTCTATCCTGCTATCTTGCTGAATTTGTGGAGCATCTAGGAGAAGTGGATAGATTCCTAGATATATATGAATTTCCAAAATGGAACCAAAAGGATATGAAAACCCTGAACAATCCAAACAGGGGATGCAATGGAAGCAATAATAACAAACATACCAACTAAAAAAAACCAAGAGCTGATGGATTCACCACTGAATTCTAGAAGAACTTCAGGGAAGATCTAATATCAATACTCCTCAGATTCTTTAATGAAATTGAAAGGGGACGGATACTGCCAAACTCATTCCTGGAAGCTGGCATTACCTTCATTCTAAATGCAGACAAGGCTTCTACCAATAAGGAAAACTACAGACCAATTTTTTTCTTTTTTTCTTTTTTTTTTTTTTAACCAAGAGCCTGTATTGGTACATTGTACACATAATCATCACATTCATCATAGTTATTTTGTACCTGTACATGATGTATCTTGGTTTTCCTCCCTCTTCCCTACCCCTTCCTTCTGCTCCCCTCCTTCCCTATTTACAGCAGGTTTATTTATATTTTTCCATTTTTTCTCTTTCCCCTTTCCTTCCTTTTTCCTTTCCTTCTGTTCCCCCTTCTCCCTTTCTAGTTCCCCTCTCTTTTGAATATTATCTTCCCTTTATATAATATCTATTACACCTCTTTGTACACTTATCTACACTTACGGTTTCTCATATCAGAGAAACAATTTGATGTGTAATAATGAGTGTCTGATTTATTTCACTTTAGAGTATGTTCTCAAGGTACATCCATTTACCTACAAATGTCTCTAGTTTATCCTTTTTTGTGGCAGAGTAGTACTCCATTGTGTAGAAAAACCACATCATCTTCTTTAGCCATTCATTGCTTGTTGGGCATTTAGGTTGTTTCCAAGACTTAGGTATTACAAATTGTGTTGCTATAACCATGGTTGGGCATATATTGCTGTAGTATGATGATTTTAATTCTTCTGGAAAGATGCCCAGTAGAGGAATAGCTGGGTCAAATGAAACCTCTAGTTGTAGTTTTCTGAGGAATCTCCATACTGATTTCCACAGTAGCTGGACCAATCTACATTCCCACCAACAGTGGAGGATGGTTCCTTTTTCCCCACAGCCCCACCAGCATTTGTTATTGGTTGATTTTTTGATAATTGCTGTTCTTTCTAGAGTGAGATGGAATCTTAACATTGTTTTGATTTGCATCTCTCAAATGACTAGTGATGTTGAACACTTTTTCATGTATTTATTTGCCATTTTTATTTCTTCATCTTAGAAATGTTTATTCATTTCAGATGCCCATTTTCAGACTGGGTCTTCAAATTTGGGAGGTTTGATGTTTTTGAGTGCTTTGTCTACTCTAGAAGTTAGACTTTTGTCTGAGGGACAACTGGAAAAAATTTTTTCCCAGTCTGTGGGTTTTTGCCCCACTGTATTGGTGATTTCTTTTGCTGTGCCAAAGCCTTTTAATAGGATGGTGGTCCCAAGCACTGAGTCTTTGTATTGTTTCCCGTGCAGTCTGGGTTCTGTTCATAAATTTTTTTCCTACCTCTATGTCTTCAAGAGTTCTTCCTATTCTATTCTCCAGTACATTTAGTGTTTCTGCTTTAATGTTTAGATCTTTGACCCAGTTCGATTTTAGTTTAGTACATAGTGAGAGACATGTATCTAGTTTTAGTTTTTGGCATGCGGCAAGCCAATTTTTTCAACACCATTTGTTAAAGAGGCTATCTTTCTTCCAGTAAGGGTGTTTGGTTCCTTTGTCGAAGATGAGGTATTTGGAGTTGTGTTTGGAGTTGTTTCTGCATCTTCTGATCTGTTCCATTAATCCTCAGATCTATCTTTTTGTCAGTACCATGCTGTTTTTTTTAATCACAGTAGCTTTATAGTATAGTTTCAGGTGAGGGATTGTGATGCCACCTGCCTTGCTCCTGTTGCCCAGGATTGTTTTTGCTATTCTTGGTCTCTTCTGGTTCCAGATGAATTTCATGATTGTCCTTTCTAATTCTGTGAAGTATGTTAATGGTATTTGGATTGGAATTGCATTAAATCTGTATGGTAATTTATTAAGTATGGCCATTTTCACTATGTTGGTTCTTCCTACCCAGAAACATGGTATATCTTTGCATTTTCTGATATCCCTTTCAATTTCCTTTTTTAGAGAACTGTAGTTTTCAATGTAAAGATATTTTACTTCCTTTGTTAGATAAATTCCTAAGTATTTTATTTTTTTGATGTGATTGTGAAAGGTATATCTTCTGTTATTTCTTTCTCAGTGAGTTTGTTATTTGTATATAGGAATGCTATTGACTTTGGGGTGTTGGCTTTGTATGCAGCTATGCGATTTTTTTTTTTTTAATGAACATCAATGCAAAAATCCTAAACAAGATACTGGCAAACAGAATGCGATAAATCATCAAAATGATTATACATCATGACCAATAGGCTACATTCCAGGGATGAAGGGATTGTTGAACATATACAAATCAATGCATGTAATTATACATTACATAAACAGAAGCAAGGAGAAATATCACCTGAACATCTGAACAGACACAGAAAAGGCCTTTGACAAAATCCAAGATTTGTTCATAATAAAAGCCCTGAAGAAAATAGGTACAGAAGGACTGTATCTCAATCTAATGAAAGTTATTTAATTTGTGAGAAATCTGCTGCTGACATCTTGTTAACTAGAGAAAAACTGAAAGCCTTTCTTCTAAAACTAGAAACAAGACAAGGATGTTCGACAAGGATGTTCATTATCACCACTCCTATCCTATATAGTACTTAAAACTTTAGTCAGAGCATTCAGGCAAAAGAAAGAAATGCAAGGGATTATATTATGTATAGGAAATGAAAATGTCAGGCTACCTTTATTCACAGATGACATGATACTTTGCATAAAAGATTGAAAAAATTCCATGAAAAGATCTGTAGAAGTAAGAACCAAATTTAGCAAGATAGCAGGATACAAAATAAACACATAAAATATCAATACTGTTCCTGTATAACAATAATAAACCCACCCAGAAAGACATTAGGAAAGCAACATTCACCACAGCTGCAAGAAAAATTCAATTGTTGAGAATGAACACGTCCTGGGGATTTACTCAGTGGTCAGAGTGCTTGCCTTGGAAGCGCAGGGCCCCCAGTTTGATCCCCAGCACACACACACACACACACACACACAAAGAACAAAGGAAGCAAAGACCTCTACAACAAAAACTGCAAAAAGATGGAAATCAATCTCCTGTTCCTGAATAGACAGAGTTTTACCTATTTTATCTTCCAGCAGATTACTTCCTTTTATTCTGTTAATACAGAGTATTCTACTGATTTTTTATTGTATGTGTGGTTTGCACACCCCTACATTCCTTGAATAAATCCCAGTAGGTCATGGTGTTTAATCCTTTTAATATGCTGTTAGATTATGTGTGTTAGTATTTGGTTGATGAGTTTAGCATTTATATGAGATACTGGTCTGGCACTTTTTCCTTGTGATGTTTCTGTTTTGGTATTAATACTGGTGAATTTGGGAAAGAAAAGAAGTAACAAGATATGTCATGTACAGGTACAAATTCCCTATGATGAATGTTATCACTATGTACATCTAAAATTTTTTTTTTTTTTTTTTTGGTACAGGGGATTGAACTCAGGGCCTTGTGCTTGAGAGGCAAGCACTCTAACCACTGAGCTAAATCCCTGACCCTATGTACATCTAAAATGTACCATTAAAATAAAAAAAAAACCCACAGAAAATTGTACAAAGGGTAAAAAAATATATAAGAATGAATTATAAGATGTTCTTTCCTTTTCTATTTTATTGGATAGTTTGAGAAAGATTGGTATTAAACATTTCAACATTTGGTAATATTCACCAATGAAGTCATCTGGCCCTAGAAGTTTGTTTATGGGAGAATCTTTTTTATTACTATACACACAATTTATTTTCTTGTTAAACATCTGTTCTGACTTCTTTTCTTCTTGAATCATTTGTAGTTTATATTTTTCTAAGAACTTCTTTATTTCTTGGTTATCGAATTTGTTGGTATACAATTGTTCATAGTATTCTTTTTATTTTAGTGGGTACCTTTTAGACATACATGATGATAATATTCATCATAGGAAATTTGTACCTGTACATGAGATATCTCACTTATTTTTTCCATTCCCCTCCCCTCCCTTCAACCCCTCTTCCCCTCCTTATTTACAAAAGCTTTGTTTCCATTCTTTTCCTTCTATTGTCTTTTTTTTCTCTTGCCCTTTGTTTCCCTTTCCCCCTCCCTTCTTCCCCTTTCCATTTGAACAATTTCTTCCCTTCTTCCAATAAATATATATTATACATTTTGGTCCTTATTCTCTGGTATGAGAAACTTTTGGTTTCTCATTTAAACGTGTTCATAGTATTCTTTAATAATTTTTTTTTTAAATTCTGTAAAGTTCACAGTAATATCCATCCCTTCTATTTCTTGAGTAATTTTTCTTCACTTTTTCTTTCTGTTCCACTATACAGATAATCTAACTTGTCCTATTCTCCAGTTTACTGATTTTTTTTCTTCTGGCTGTACAATAGCAAGCATAATTAATGATTTTTTTATCTCAGTTATTGTACTTTTCAATTCTAGAATTTCTATTTTTTTTAATCCCCCTCCTCCTTGCCCAGTGATTGAATCTATGGCCTTCATACTGAGCTACATCCCCAGGCCTTTTTTAATTTTTGAGATAGAGTCTTGATAAATTGCTCAGGCTGCAGTTGAATTTGAGCTCTTCTTGCCTCAACCTTCCATGGTGCTGGAATTACAGAGTGTGCTAGCACACATGGTTATATCTCTTTAATTCTGTATCTTTTGAAACATTGTTTTTCTACTTTCTGTTTGTTCTTTACATATGGTTTCCTTTAATGCATTCCTGTTTACTCCAAGAATACTCACTGGCAGTGTTTATCTTGAGATAAGTCATGGATTACAATCTTAACCTTATCTCCAAAGTTTACCATGAAATATCTTGCTTTTATTATTACTTTTGCATCACTCTAGTATATTTGCAGACTTTGGAAACAAAAGACATAGTTCTATTTATAACATTGTGCTTTTAGTATTGATATTTCCACTTAAAATATAGCAGTTCTTGATCATTGAAAATTAAATGAATGCTGGCTGCCAGCTGCATTTTTTTCTTAACTGGAAATGAATTTAAATGCATTTATAACAATTGATTTAATAGCTTACTTAGGTAAATCCAGTATCTGTGTTTCCTCAGGCACAATGTTTAGACTGATAATATCTCTCCCTTCTCAGTGTTTTTTGTTGTTAATATTTGTTACTTTGTAATTTTTTTTGTTAACTTTCTTAACTTAGTTCTATAAAGTTCCTATTCCTTTTTTGTACATACTCATCAAAGTCTCTGTTTTTAGCTCAGTGATCAGCAACTGATTGGACACATATCATATTTCCTTGAGTATTGGAAACCAACTGATCTGCCAGTCCTCGCTGAGGTGCTGCTCATTGTGTATGTTGGGTGCGTGCCTTTCATGTTCAGGGAGGACATTTATACCATCACTTTAGCCTTCATTTGCGGCTCTCAAACAGCCTCAAGGCCAGCCAGAGGGGAGAGCTCAGAGCTATCTCCAGAGTTTCCTGAGTGAGGGTGCAGCCCTTCACATATGCTTGACCTTGCATATTCTAAATGCATACGTGTATATATTTTTACAAGGAAAGTAGAGTTTGATATTTATAGCACCTGTGTTAATAGTTTTCTGTGTTACTTCTGGGCAACTGTGGATCATTTTCCAATAGATCCCATTCCTTTAGCATGATACATATATGCTTCCTCTACATTAAACAAATTTCTAATAATCCCTGTTTTTACCACCAGAATTACATTGTTTAACTTACAGGAGGGAAATACCTATCTATCTTTAATCCATCAAGTATTATTAACACAAAGTCTTTGTCAAAAAATTGTTAAATAATTTACCACGGACCTCATTCAAGACATTACCTGGGCACTACTTACACTATTTCTGCTTCAGACTGATTTATTCCCTTTACAATCTAGGGAAGGAGAAATGCAGCATCAGGGAAGAAGTTACATGCAGGGAGTCTGTATTTCAGACATCTGACATGAGTACAGACAGGATTAAGGTAAGAGCTGGTTTCACTTTTGAAGTAGAGTGAGGAAAAATAGCTGCATTTGCCGCTGGCTAGGAGTGTAGAGTGAAACCTGCCCATTTTAACTTTCATTGCTCCGAAATGTGAAATAACATCAAGAAAGTGTATGTTTAGCACAACCCAATGCCACTTCTTTCTCCCTCTCCCTCTCCCCCTTCCTCTGTCTCGCCTGCCCCCACCCCTCCCTGCTGCAGGTTGGCATATCTTTGCCTTTTAGTCATACAGTTTCCTTAGAGTAAAATACTTATCCCAACCTGGGAAAGTCCTTTTCTTCTTATAGAACAACCTAAAGAGCCTTCTTCGATAGTCCAATCAAAATTATTGCTTTCCTTCTCACTGTACATGATTCCTATAAACTTTCCATTGCTGCACAATAAATGCCCAGACTCAGTGGCTTAGAAGAACATAAATTTATTATTTCGCAGCTTTCTAGGTCAAAAGTCTGGTTGGGCTCAACCAAGTTCTCTGCTTGGGATTTCACAATGCAGAAGTCTAGGTGCTGCCCATCTGGGCTCTTATTTGGGGGCTGAGAGAAGGAATTCTTCCGACCTCATGTATTAGGGTGTGGGTAGACTCCACTTCCTTGCCTCTGTGAAACTGAGGTCCCTGTTGCTTTGCTACCTGTCAGCTGAGGGCCATTCTCAGATCACAGTGGTCACCCGCGTGCCTCAGCACACATCTCCCTCCATCTCTGAACTGGCAAAGGCACATTGAGTCTGTTTCCACTTTGAATTGCTCTTTCTATTCTGTCTAGGGACAATTATCTGCTTTTAAAAGTTTCACATGATTTGACTTGGGCCCATGTTGATAATCTCCCTTTTGGTTAATTTACATTCATTAATTAGTAACTTTCATTGCATCAGGAAAATACACTTTGCTGTGTAAAGTGGCATGATTGTGGATGTGATGTCTCATTCTATTCAGGACCTGGGAAATTTTGGTAGAGGTAATTTTTAGAATTATGCCCCCTACACCATTTCTTGTAATCTTTTTTTATAGCTTTTCTCAGTGTGACTTTCATAATCATTAGTTCCAGTTGTGTCTTTATCCTCCACAAGATGGCATACTTCTTTTTTTTTAAATTTTATTTTATTTTAATGGTACATTTTAGATGTATATAGTGATAACATTAATCATAGGAGATTTGTACCTGTACATGACATATCTTGTTGCTTCTTTTTTTCCCATTCCCCTCACCCCCTCCTCCCTCCCTATTTACAAAAGATTTGTTTCCATTTTTTCCTTCCATTTCTTACTTCTCTTGTCCTCTGCTCCATTCCCCCTCCCTCGTTCCCTTCATATGTTTTCCTGCTTTTAAGTGGGTGGTTATCTTGCTGTTGCATTTCAAGAGGTCTTTCATCACTTACATGTTTTGTAAACATTTTCTACAGATTTTTTTGACTTGTTCTTTTACATATTTAATGGTGTCCTTTAAAGATAAGAATTTTTAAATGCTGATGAAGTCTAATTTACCATAATTTTTGGGTCATCTACCAGGTTTTGATGGTTTCTAATACAAAACATGATTGACCAGCTGCTTCTACTAGAGCATGCAATTCTCTTGATTTTTTTTTTAACCAAGAACATGTATTGGTACAATGTATATATAATGGTTACATTCATCACATTTATTTTGTACCTGTACATGATGCATCTTGGTTCTCCCCCCTGTTCCCCGCCCCTCCCCTCTATTCCCTTCATCCCTATTTACAGCAGGTTCATTCACAATAGAGCAGGGTGAAAACCCACAAACTAGGAAAAATTTTTTACTAGCTATCCATTAGACAGAGGTCTAACATCTAGAATATACAAAGAACTCAAAAAAATTAAACCTCCCCAATTCAAAGACCCAATCCAAAAATGGGCATCTGAAATGAATAAACATTTCTCAGATGAAGAAATTAAAAAGACAAATAAATATATGAAAAAATGTTCAACATCATTAGTTATTTGAGAGATGCAAATCAAAACAACATTAAGACTCCATTTCACTCCAGAAAGAACCACGTTTATGAAAAAATCAACCAATAACAAATGCTGGTGGGGCTGCGGGGGAAAAAGGAACCCTCCTCCATTGTTGGTGGAAATGTAGACTGGTCCAGCCACTATGGAAATCAATATGGAGATTCCTCAAACAACTAGAACTAGAGGTTTCATTTGATCCAGATATCCCCCTTCTGGGGATCTTCCCAGAAGAACTGGAATCCTCATACCACAGGGATGTATGCACAACCACGTTTATAGCAACACAATTTGTAATAGCTAAGTCTTGGAAACAGCCTAAATGCCCAACAACCAATGAATGGCTAAAGAAAATGTGGTTTTTCTACACAATGGAGTACTACTCTGCCATAAAAAAGCATGAACTAGAGTCATTTGTATATAAATGGATGTTCCTTGAGAACATACTATTAAGTGAAATAAATCAGACACTCATGAGTACACATCGAATTGTTTCTCTGATATGAGAAACTATGGATGTAAAAAAGGATGAAGAAGTGTAATAGATATAATCTAAAAGGAAGATAATATTCAAAGGAGAGGAGCATTGGACGGAGAGGTGGGGAGAAGCGGGAAGGGAAAAGAGGGATAGAAAAAGGAAAGGGAATTCATGGAGAAATGTGAAGATGGCATACTTCTTGAAGATGCTGTACCCAGCCTCTGATTTCTTGGCATTCTTTATCATTGAGTGGGGTAATTTGTTTTTTCCTTATAAGCTTAGCTCTGCCATTTTTTTTTTATTAATTTTTTTATTTTTTTTGGTGCTGGGGATCGAACTCAGGCAAACCCTCTGACCGCTGAGCCAAATCCCCAGCCCCTACTCTGCCATTTTTAAAGAATGAGAAAAGGTCACTTTTGTTTGTGTCCCTAATTTCAGATATATTGCAAACTATTTTTTTTGTGGGGGTGCTGGGGATCGAACTCACAGCTTTGTGCTGGCTAGGCAAGCGCTTCACCACCAAGTTAAATCCCCAACCCCTGCAAATTACTTTCAATTAGTAAACATTATATGATTTTAAGAAGTAAAAACTAATTAGATAATATTTATAATCCAAAATATCATTTCACACTTTTCAGTGGTTAACTGATACATCCCTAATTTTTATGTAGGACAGATTATTGTTAGTATTTCTTAAATGAAATATCAAGACCGGAAGATATGCTAACACTGTAATTTTTTTTTCCTATATTATACAAGACGATATGTGGTTGAAAGTCCAGAAAAGTCATTCAATAACTAAGGCATGACTAATTCCAGGAACCAAAAAGAAGAAAGGGCAATAGACAGCAAACCAGATAACCAGTGCAAGCAAGGATGTGAAGAAAAGAAAATAACACTTATCCACTGATAGTGGGAACATAAATTAGTACGGCCATTATGGAAAACAGTATGGAGGTTTCTAGAAAAGTTAAAAATAGAATTACATGTAGTCTCACAATCCCACAACTGGGTATATAACCAAAGGAAATGAAATTAGTGTGTTGAAGAGACATCTACACTCTCATGTTCATTGCAACGTTGTTAACAATAGCCAAGATATGGAATCAACTCACGTGTCCATCCCCTGAGGAATGGACAAAGAGAATGTGGTATATATACACAGTGGAATATTATTCAACCATAAGCAAGAGTGAAATCTTATCATTTGTTAACATAGGTGGAACTGGAAACAACTATGTTATGTGATAATTATTTCAACTGTAAGTCTAAAGCTCTGTCATCTTTGCTGTTGTCTCTTTGCATTTTTCCTTCTATCCACTTTCTCTATTATCTCCAGAAATGTATCACTTGAAAAAAATTCAATTAATTGAGTTCATCTTTCCTCAAATATGTTTTTATCCCTTTTCAGCCCCACATTTTGGTAGGCCTGTATTTTAGAAACAACACTGACATTATTGTGTATCTCTAAATACAATATGTTTTTCATGTAGATGATAAAATGTTTTTTTTTTAAATTTTGGGAAAATATGAATAGTCCAGTTCAGAATAGATCTTTGCTAAGGTAATTTACTTCCTTTCACTTTCTCTCTTCTCATGTTCAAGAATGATAGTTCTGGTAATTAACAACTACAATAATCATCTACCTATTTTCTATATGGTTACTTACTACCTAAGTCATTATTAGTTGATTTTTTCACTGTACCAGATATGGTTGCATGTCAGGATCTTTTATTATTTTACCTTAATTCATCTTTTATTGACTACTGTGTTGTAGATCATTGTAAATTATTTTTTAAACAAAAGATGGGCAAAACACTAAGACCTTACAAGAGTTATTAATCTGGTAAAATATGGAAACAAAGTTATCAAAGTGAAACAAAAATCCTTCCACTTGAAGTGAGTTGAAAACTGAAAAATTTCACAAAAGCATAATTAACTTTTAATATGCTTTTTTTTTTGGTGCTGGGGATCGTTAATATGCTTTCTTATTTTTACTATAATTTTACTAACCTTTACCATATTAACTTTATTTTGCAAAATAGTTATCCTAAAAAATTAATGCAGTAGATAATATGTAAATTTTGTTTGAACCACTGATCTAAGGTTTTATGTTATCAGATCTTAGGCGATTCACTGGTGAAATTTTAAAACTATAACCTTTTGTTTTTTCTTCACTCTAACAGTGTTAGATACAAAAAGAAAAAGTTAAAAGTATACAACAAGAATATAAAAAGAAAAAAATGTGTAGTATAGCAAGCCTAAGTAACTAATAATTGGGCTTTGCGGGATCACAAATTTGAAGATTTACTGTGGAAAATTCAGTTCTGCATCTACTATCCAGGTTCTGTCAAATCAGCTATTTAACGTATGCATGCAGCAGATTCTGAATGGTGTCTATTTTGATAAGCTTGAACTACATTTCTTGCAATTTTCTTTCCTGTACAGTTCCAGGTTAAGTTAGCTCAGTGGAAATGTGACATGGGTCTCAGGAAGCAGACGTTAACTAAGAACCATTACTTTCCGAAGGGAAAATGTTAGCTGGGATGAAAGACAGATACAGAGATTACTGACAGATTCCAGTTTCTCCTTGCTCTCTCTTTCCCCTCTGCCGCTCTTCTGCCAGCCCTTTGTAACCAAGCATAATTCAGCCTACCACTGATGTGGAGGCGGGAGTCTCCTATTCACTTTCTAACCAGCCCTGTGCAGCCTCATGGAATTTGCTTTTTACATGTATTTCTTTGTAGACTCTAACATATCTCCATATTCGTGTGTTTCAGGAGGGTTGAGTTGGCTAGTGACTTCTCTCTGATTCTTTAGTGCTCACTGTAGAACTTTATTTCCTAATTTTCCCCCAAATCATGTAAGATTTCATTCCTATAGTAAATCCCTTCTTTCATAATGCTTATAAGAATTGTATTTCTTCATTGATCTCTGACTGGCAATATTAGACATTCCAAAAGAACAGAAGCTTATCAATGGCAATTTGGAATATGTTCTCTGGTTTTTCTTTTTCTCTGATCTTATTAGTTAAAATGACCTTGCTAGAAGTAAAAGCTAATACATGGCATGTAGTGGTAAAAGAGTTACTTAAATTATCACCTAGACTTATATATAATCAAATGTTTATAGAAGTCAAGATTTTAGTTGACCACATAGTTGCTGCCTAGAATCTTTTACTGGATATAAGAATATAATACTTCCCTTGAGAGTCTAAGAAGAACCAGCATGGAGTGAAAGATGAGTTCAGTATCAAGGTTTAAGTAAAAGGCCAGAGATTCTATGACTATGCTAAAAGATATCCTTATTTCCTATAGCTACAGAAACGATGTTTTTGGAAACAAAATAGAAAGTCCGATCCCTCCTTTGGCTGCATAATGATATGTTAGAGCCCCGTCTTTATAGGATCTCCTAAGTTAAAATTATAGCACTGATTATGAAGGAATGGGATCCTGAAAAACCAGGATGGTAAAATGGATGCGGATTCATACGAAGCCGGGAATCCTAAATTCTAAAGTTTTATAGGCCAGTAGAAGAGTCTGTTTCTCTCCTGTCTTGTAGAAATTGAAAAGTTCTCCTGTAAGATATTCGTCTCACAAGTACTGCTTATTCCTCTCAAGAGTCACCTATATTACAATGTAGAGGTCCTCAAAGTGAAGTCTGCAGATGGAAAGCTGCATACTCCCCGCTAACTGGTTGTTTTTTATTTTTGTTTTTGTTTTTACCAAGAACATTGTAAATACATAATGATCACATTCCACATGGTTATTTTGTACCTGTACATGATATATGTTGGTTTTCCCACCTTCCCCTCCCCTCCCTTCCATTCCCCCACCCTTCCCTATTTGCAACAGATTTATTTACATTTTTCCATTTTTTTCTCTTTCTCCTTTCTTTTCTTTTTCCCCTACTTCTTTTCCTCCTTCTCCCTTTCTAGTTCTCCTTCCTTTGAATATTATCCTCCTTTTATATAACATCTATTACTCCTCTTTATTCTTATTTACACTTATGGTTTCTCATATCAGAGAAACAATTCAATGTGTACTCATCAGTGTCTGATTTATTTCACTTAAGAGTATGTTCTCAAGGTACATCCATTTACATACAAATGTCTCTAGTTTATCCTTTTTTATGGCAGAGTAGTACTCCATTGTGTAGAAAAACCACATCATCTTCTTTAGCCATTCATTGCTTGTTGGGCATTTAGGTTGTTTCCAAGACTTAGCTATTACAAATTGTGTTGCTATAACCATGGTTGGGCATATATCGCTGTGATATGATGATTTTAATTCTTCTGTGAAGATCCTCAGCAGAGGAATAGCTGGGTCAAATGGAACCTCTAGTTGTAGTTTTTTGAGGAATCTTCATACTGATTTCCACAGTAGCTGAACCAATCTACATTCCCACCAACAGTGGAAGAGGGTACCTTTTTCCCCCGCAGCCCCGCCAGCACTTGTTATTGGTTGATTTCTTGATAATAGTTATTCTTTCTGGAGTGAGATGTTATCTTAGCATTGTTTTGATCTGCATCTCTCAAATGACCAATGATGCTGAACACTTTTTCATATGTTTATTTGCTATTTTTATTTCTTCATCTGAAAAATGTTTATTCGTTTCAGATGCCCATTTTTGGATTGGGTCTTTAAATTTGGGGGGTTTGATTTTTTTGAGTTCTTTTTATATTCTAGATGTTAGACCTTTGTCTGAGGGACAACTGGCAAAATTTTTTTTCCCACCAACTGTTTTTGTACTACTTTTAAACATGACCTGACAGCTCAGATTCAACAGACATCTTTAAAAAAATCTATATGAAATCCAAAAGCAATCAATAATGAATGGTGTTAGATTTCCACTACTATAATAAAATACTTGAGATAATTGACATATTAAAAAAGGTTTACTTTTGCTTACAGCTTTGAATGTTCCAGTCTATGGTTGGTTGGGCCTGTTGTTCTGTGCCAGTGTTGAAACAGTGTATATGGCGGGAGCATGTGAGGGTGCAA
>PVJO010013105.1:0-53048 GCA_004026905.1 Hystrix cristata
GCAGGTTCATTTATCATTTTCCATATTTTCCCTTTCCCCTCTTTTTCCTGTTGCCTTTCCGCTTTTCCCCTTCTTTCTTTCTAGTACTTCTCTCCTTTGCTCACCATCCTCCTTTTATATAATATCTATTACACCTCTTTGTCCTTATTTACAATTATGGTCTCTCATATCAGAGAAACAATTCGATGCGTGCTCATGAGTGTCCGATGTTCTTTTAGTTTAAGGCACTCATTCCTACTGCAATTACAACCTCTTCCCACTTGGAGAGGTAGCTTGTTGTGAGAAAGAACATGGGCTTTGGAACTTGAAACCTTCAGTATTAATCCTAGCTTTGCTGTTTCCAAGCAGATTGTATGATATGATTTTGGAGCAATCCCTTCATCCATCTGGGCTTCAGTTTTTCCCTCTATAAAATGGGCACAATATCTCTTGATTCACATGGCTTTGTAAGGATTAAATGGGATAATATATGTAAAAGTGCCTGGCTTACTAAACGCTATTTCCCTTCTTCACTTCTCTTTGCTTTAGAAGGGTGGCATTTTAAGATGTTATCAGTTATTTCTACCTCTGACTTTTTCTTTAGAAGAGAAGACTTAATGGAAAAAGGTAAATGCATGAAAGCATTATGTATCTAAATTAAAATGGAGAGGGAGCAGTATTCTAAGAAGAGGAAGGGTAGTAGCATGAAAGAAAAATGTCAATAATTTTATATTTTTGTTTGGTACTAATCCTGTTTCAGGTGGTCTTTGGGTGGTATAATGTGAATATTTATAATATTACTACTCTGTGCTTTTACTTTGGCAAGCATTACTAATCTAAAATATTTAATAATATCAATCATCTCTTTATTTATGTCTTATCAAGAAATTCTGCTGTTGCTATCCTTATCATGAATTCAGAATCACTATATTAGCTGGAAATCAGAGGGTGCTTCAATTTTCTATATAAATTTTACAGTTGTCAATTCCTATGGAGAAAATCTTCAGGCATTTTAGTTAATATTGCAGTGAATTATATAAATTCATTTGGGAAGCAATTGACATCTTGACTGTCAATTTTTCTAATCCACAAGCACGGCGTATTTCTCCATGCTTTTAGGTTGTTAGATCAAAATCTTTATGTGCTCCAAACTTTTTTCAGAGTATGAGACTGAAAATAAGTAAATCTGAGAATTAGAAGAAACACATTTATTAAATCCACAGTAAATACTTACGTTGAATTCTAAGTATTATCTAGTCCTATACTCATTTTACACAGGAGAAAACTGGGAGAAGGGAAGAGTAAGTGGCTTTATCTACTTCAGACAGGAAGTTATTTCGCACTTCATGCTAAAACCTAGAAGGACTGGTGATTCTTTGTTTCTGGAGAGAATGAAGAAGAAACAGAAGCAGAAGGGTAAATTTCTGGCCTGGAGAAATGGAGTTGACCCAAGGATGACTCCATTTTTAAATTTTATTTCTTGGAATACAGTGCCTTCTATATTTACGATGACCCAATGTTCAGAAAACCAGGCAATTAGAAGTCCCAGAGGAAATTAGCAGTTGTTGTTACAAAGAGAAAGCATAGGGATTGTTGTCAGACTACGTAAATCTTAGCATATTTGAGAGGATGTCCCAATATGTTACATAAGCTCATTCATGTGTGTAATCCTTTGGTTTTCGTGCTTTGTTAATATAAACATGTTTTGCATTATAAGTTGGTCTTGGGGCTGGATTTTGTGTTTATTATCCTTCAGAACACCAGTATCTCCCTCTTTTTCTGTGCTTCCTTTCCTTCATTTCTCCTATGCTTTCTCTTTGCTTTTCCTTTATGTCCAAATTAGTGAAGGGTGTGGGGAACGTCATGGTTAAAGCTCTCAAGAAGATTATCTAGTTCTTCTCCCTCTACCTGCCCTCCCTTCTAGCGCTAGTGACAACTACCTTTTGAACTCTATCTTGGCCAGAGTTTTAAGATCTAGCTGTATCGGTCATGCTTCACTGGAGTGGAAAAATAAGTGCTTTTTTAAAAACTGAGAAACCAGCAAAAAGCAGTTAGAGGACCAAACTGAGGCAGTAACACAGCTCCTCTCCTAGATGCTTATGCACATATTCTTGTCCTACAGAAACAGTTAGGAAACTGAAATGCATGTCCTGGAGGCTAGAGACATCATTGGACTGCTTTATTTACTAAGGTTTTAGCACAACCAACTTCTGTGAAAAATCGAGAGATGGAAGCAAAGCCATTGTTGCTCTGTAAATAGACCCCTCTCAGAGTAGTTTGGTCTGGGTCATAGTGCTGCCCCAAGCTGGGTGGTGAGTCACTAAGCATGCCGAAGTAGCAACAGACTAATAAGGAAAGAAACTGGGATTTAAGGCATATAGCACAATCCTGAAATATTTACTCCGTTGGTTTCCCTAATATATGAAATCCTGATTGTTAACCATTCTTTTGGGGGAGGCAGCAGTTTTAAAGCTTAGTTTTAATCAGATTAGCTGTTTGATTTGTTAAATGAAATCTTAACTGGAAACCTATTATACACAACAGATGAAATAAGAACTGCTCTGTTTAAAGCCTCTCCACAAAGCACAATTTTAGAAAACACCAAGTTAAGGCACTCAAGACTTTTTTGAAATGGAGTAACATTAGCTGGGAAATATATCATGTTAGGCTCTTCTCTAATAACACTGTTGGAAAAATAAGCCACATATAGTTTACTGTATTAACTTCTGGGAGCTAGAGTTTAAGAGGGACATAGAAAACCTGAGGCTCTTTGATAGGAGTTCCAGTGTTACAACTGTAATTTGACGTCAGAGGACTTTAATTCACATTTGCCTCTGCTGCTTAATGCCTGTATGATCTTAGACAATTAAAGTCTTTGAGGCACAATTTAATTTCTTTTGTACAGTTGGGGAAACAATATCTTATAGGATTTTTTAAGAGTTATTTATGGGACAATTCGTTTATCAAATACAAAGGGCTGTATAATTTTTACTTTATTTATGAATCTAAAAATCATGTGATGTGAACTAGAAAGTGCACAAATCAGAGACACTTAAGGAATAAAGATCTGAGGACACATAATATTTATCTTTGACTATTTGGAAGGCTGGTACATGGAAGAATTATATTTGTTTTGTTTCTTCCCAAAGGCAAAACTATGACCAATGTGTGGACATTTCACGGAGGAAATTTTTTGTCAGGATATGAAGGGCAGAATATTCCTGATCCCTACGTAACAGTAAAATGAAGAGTCCCCAAGTCTATTCTCATATATTCTGGATAGGAGAAACAATATATTTTTTAAATTGCCCACTTTCTGCTTACAGTGCTTTTGGCAGGCAAGGGAGCTCTATGTCAAAGTGGCAAATTAGAGAAAAGCTGCAATTGCAAAACTTTTGCTAGTTCTTTGTGTTGCTCAGTATATAAGGAAAGTAATTTTGTTTATGTAAACACCTTGATGGATCTTTTTTTGTTACCAATGAAAAGGGGCAGATTCTCAGAGTAAGATCCGAAATAAGAAAGTATAGAAAACAGTAAAATTGTCCATTTACATGCAAAAACTTTGTACCAGAGATAGCTTGAGTAAGAAATGGGGAGTCTGTGTATTTGTAGTGTGACACTAACCTTAGACCAACCACAGGGGTATGAGATATGAGGAGAAAGAAGAAATAAAAGTTGAGTAGGAAAAATGTGAACACAAATCTTCACTCTAAGAAACCCTGGGAAGATTGGCAAGAGTGTTTACCTTTCCAGAAAATTTGTACATTAAGGCTAAAGGTGATGCCAGAAGTCTGAAAGCCTTGAGACAGATGTTCATGTGGCTTTTTAGCCATCCTGGCCCAGACCCTTTCAATGGCTCTGGTCTGTCTGTAAGTGTACCTCAGTTCCTAGAACAAATAAATTACTGCTGCCTATGGTCCCTTCTCTGAAGTTAGTCTGGGCCACTCTCTGTCCTCCCACCTTGCTCTTGACTTTCCTGGTTCTTTTCTCTCCACTTTGCTCCATGTCTTGGCTCCTGACATTTACTTATTTTGGATAAGCTATTTCATTGTTACCTTGGACACATCTGTTCATATTTTGGGAAAGATCTTTTCTCTTTCCTTCTGGTTTACTAACCTCTAGGAAGTACATACTTTCTTTCTCCTGGCGTTGTTATATCACTAGACTGTGCTTATTTTTTTTACCTCAGTATTCTTGTTAAGAAATGAAGATTTGAAAATATTTCCTTCTTCAAATGGTTCAGTTGCTCCATATATTCTGAGAATGGAATACATATTCTTTTGCTGATACAACTTGTGTAGATCTTAAACCTTAAGATAAAACTTGTGCCTTCAATTCTACTTTTGTCCAGTACCTACCTAAACTAACCATGCTCTTCCTGCAATTTGAGAAATCCATTTGATTACAGCAAGTCTATATGTGGTAAGTAGTAGCGAATACACAGTGGATATCTAATATTTATAATTGATGCTGTTGATGAAATATTTGCAAGTAATCTGATGAGGATTATAGATTTATGTTGTTAATTATGTGAAAAAATATATATCACAGAATATTGTTTTCTGCCTGCTATGTATCCATTGCATAAGCAGTGAAGAAACAACATATTTTCAGCCTGAGTGCTAGATATCATCCTTTTGTTCCTGTAGATATCTTCAGAATCCTACACTGTCTTCTTGGAGACTGGGCTGGTCTTTTGGGATTGTATTAATGGGTTCATTTCCCCTTCAGCTTTATTGGTTTAGTCAGTGGAGGTACTGACAGGAATTTGGAAGGTAGGGTGGGGAGCGAGATGGAAACACTTATTCTGGACTCCCAACATGATGTGGTTTAGAATTGGCTTTGTTTCTCTACTGCAAGCCTCAGATGCTGTCTGATGACCCTCTCCTAAAGTTCTGTATGGCTTCTATTTACTCCTTTCTACCTGTCCCCTCAAGGAAGGGTGGTATTAAAGGCTGATGATCTCTCTGCTTTACTTCTCCTTCCTGATTTTCCTTAACATTAAAGAATCTCTTTGAAAAAAATGCATACCCCCTTATTAGAATTTATTTAGATCATTAGAAAATATTCCCTAGACAGGAATGAATTTGTCATTTCCTTGAACACGTCTGTTAATTAAGAGACACTGTGGCATTGTTATTCAGCTATCATTGACCTTAAACCTGGGCTTTTCTCACCTCTAATTGTCTGTGGTCTCCTAAGAATTGTGAAGTCTACTTTGGTGGCATATACAGCTAAAATTCACTAGTATAGGGCTTAGGTGAATTAATGACCAGCCACCTCAGTGGTTTGCTCATCTTGGGGCTAAGAAAGTCATGGCCAATGTTTTGTCCTGTGAGAACCAGATAGGTAATAATTCAAAAGTCTCTTAAGAGGATAGCTGCATTCTTGTTCAAAATTAATATTCTTGAAGTCCAGTCAGGGTAGCATGGCTAGCTTGGATCGTGCAATAAAAAAAAGGTTTCAATCTATTGATCTTGGGCCAGTAGTGTCCTCTTTAACTGGGAAGAGCAATGATCTCGTTTCCAGTGGGAGCTAAGGTAGAACTCAACATACCAGACAGATTACATAAAAGTCTTTGCAAAGAATATATTCTGTTTGGGAAGTGCAACTTGATGCTACCTTACCTTTCTGTCTTGACCATCAGGATATACGTTGCTGAATTTAAAACTCAATCACAGTAATTATCTCACCTTTAGCTTCTAGTACAGCTTTAATTCCCTCTCTCATTAATGATATCTAATTATCTTTGGTCACTATTGAACTATTTTGTGGATGTTTATATTGTATTATAGGCACTTTAAATTCTTTCAGTAATAG
This sequence comes from Hystrix cristata, assembly GCA_004026905.1. Taxonomy (NCBI): domain Eukaryota; kingdom Metazoa; phylum Chordata; class Mammalia; order Rodentia; family Hystricidae; genus Hystrix; species Hystrix cristata. Next base: position 5,800 of record PVJO010013105.1, read on the forward strand.
AAAGTGTTTAAAGTAAAAAGGAATAAATAAACAAATGTGTGTTTCCTGAAAGATGATTATTTCTACCATCACTCCAAATTTGTAAGTTTCCCACAGCCTCAAATCCTTTCTAGTTGTAGTTTCTCTCTTTACAAGACTCTTATAAATACTTGGGGGAAGAGTCTAATGAGGTGCTGGCAAGTACATGAACAAAACAAGAGAGCCAAGTTGCCCTCTGAAATCAACATGTGGATCAGGTAGATCATACAACAGTTGAAAGAAGAAGTTCCAAGTCCAGAATTACTGTCATACTGTATTAGTACATCTAGAAAAGACAATATCATAGGAAGAGTGTATGGTCAATTCAGTAAGCACAGGAAAAAGAAAGTCAGGAAGGAACATGCTGGCCGTGTCCACTCAAGACTACTATGCTGAAGAGGAAGCCTGACTCAATACACTTCTAGTATATTGACCTATTATTGCCAGCATCCCAGTAAGATGGATACATCAGGCTACACGGATGCCTTTACACCTTTGATTCATTTGATTTCCCTGGTTATAATTTCAAGCTCATCGAGTAAATCTTCTGAGTATAATGTACCTTTCCATGCACCATAACTACAGGGGAAAAATACACTGTTCATATAAACTATGAATAATCGGGTGACTGTGACAGTTAATTCTCAGTATAAGTTTAATAAAATAACTTTTATTATGATTTGGCCCCCTACATGGTATGACTAATGGGAGGTAATTCTCTTATCGTGTTGTCTTGATTATTGTCGTCCATGTGAGGTTTATATTTTGCTTTGTCAGTAAATGAATTGGCATTTTGCTGTCTGTCTTAGCCTGGGGAGCTTAATTAGTGTGCATGCAATGCTGAGAGGTGCATTTATGCTCAGTTAGCTGATAATATCTGGTTTTAGAGGTTACAAGGCAGAGTGCCAAGCCCAGGACTGTGGTAAGTTCATCAAAGTAATGAACACCTGCCTGTGAGGCATCCTAGGAGCCAGCATGTAGGCTATTTTCCCTAATGGCATGCTATATAGCTGAGAATAAGCATGTTTTTAATTTATAAAATGATAGGACTTCTAACAGTCTATTAGCTAAGCTTTGTCTACCTAGGACATGATATGTTTAGACTTCATCAATGAGCCTATGCCAAAATATAATCACATTAACTTTTTTCTACTTTTTAATGAAATTTATGACCTGCACAAAAGAATATATGTAATACACGTGAAAGTTATTTATTATAGTAAAACAACTCTGTACCACAAGACTAGAAAATTACCCATATAGTTAAAATTCCTTCATTCTTCCTTGATCCTTACAACTGCTGTGTCTCAAAGGTAACTTTTGTTTTGAATTCTATATTTAGTATTTCCTTGTATTTCTTTAGAGCTTTGCCATATTTGTAGATATTCCTAAACATTTTTACTAGTTATTTGCTTATTTTGGGACTTCATTAGAACTGTATCATGCTGTATGTATTTTTCTGGGATACACTTTTTTTCAATCTAAATTACGTTCCAAGATTGTTCTGTGTTGTGGCATGTATCTATAATTGACTTATTTTCATTGTTTTATAATATTTTATTTTTTTTTATTTTAAACCAAGAACGTGTATTGGTACATTCTACATACATTGGTCACATTCATTACATTTATTCTGTACCTATACATGGTGCATCTTGGTTCTCCCCCCTCCCCGCCCCTCCCCCTCCTCCCTCCCTCCCTATTTACAGCAGGTTCATTCATCATTTTCCATATTTTCCCTTTCCCCTCTCTTTCCCCTGTTGCCTTTCTGCTTTTCCCCTTCTTTCTTTCTAGCACTCCTCTCCTCTGCACACCATCCTCCCTTTATATAATATCTATTACACCTCTTTGTCCTTATTTACAGTTATGGTCTCTCATGTGACTATGTCCTAGTGAACATTTAGAGTGTTCCTGTCAATATTATTAGAAGTGTGAAACATTCTATAGGTCCAAATACCTGGGAGTAGAATTAATGCACAGTAGGGTATGTGTGTCTTCAAGTTTATTAGGTAATGGCAAGATTTTTGAATTCTCAAATTGTCTAACATACTTATATTTCCACCACCAGTATCTGGTGCACCACGTTCTTGTCGGTGCCCGGTATTACAACATTCTCAATTCTTCAATTTGGTGTATCATGTTAAATTATTGTGATTTCACTTTTTTTTTGGTTACTAGTAAGTTTTAGCATTTTTTGTATTTTTTTTGGCCATTCTGGTTACCTCTAATGTGAAATGCATGTTTGTATCTTTTTCTTATTTTTTTTGGTTGGATAGTGTTTTAAATTTGTTTTCAGGAACTATTGACATCATCTTCATATTAACATTTTGCTGGTATTACAAATATTTTTGTTTGGTTTATCTTTTTAATTTTCCTTATAGAGACTTTTCATCATCAGAATTTCTTAATTTAATGCTTTCATATTTATCAGTCTTCCTTGGTGGTTCGTACTTTTTAGGTCTTGTTTAAGACATATTTTCCAGACACATTATCATTTGATGCTCAAAGTGCCACACCTGGAACTCCTACTGGTCTGATACCTTGATCTTAGAAACCATCTCTTTCACCATCTATCTGGAAGTTCCTGTAGGTGTGGAATAAATGTGTTGACAAACCTGCTACAGCGGCCACATTATACTTGCCATGTTTTTCTCCTGTTCTTCTCTCTCCCCCAGCCAATGGCTACTGTCCTTGAAGCAGTTTACTGTAGTTTGTCTTTGGGTTATCTTTCAGAACATTGTTAATATCTGGGCCTAGAATGCCATATTCCAAAAGTACCTCTCTTTGGGAGGGGTGCTGGGCTCTTCATGAAGATAAGGGAGAATGTGCCTCACTAGATAGGTACTTTGACCCTTAGGCACCAAAGCTACATTGCTTGTGTAAAACATCTCTTAACAAGAACAAAAACAAAAACAAACAAAACCCCAACTAAAACCCAAAAGTAAAGCAAATAAAACCCCAACAAAGTTCATGCTCATTTTTATAGTCACAACTAATAGTTCGGTAATAATACTACTTTGGTTCATATGTGATCTAGTCACGGTTTTCTCCTCACCTTTATGTTGTAGAAAGATTCATAAATTCCTTGCTCAACCACAAGTGACCATGTGTGCTTCAACACCAGAAAACTTCATCCGTGCAGTCAATTCACTTGTTTTTTCCACAGACTTTATTCTAGTACAAAGTGAAGAAATTAGCAGATTTACATATTCTCCTTGGCATGGTTTTGTTCTCTCAATTTCCTAGGAGCAAATATTTGGACAGAAAGACCTACTTGGAATTTCTATGAACAAAACATAGTTTTAAGAGACAATCCAGTATAAATCCATATTAAAATATTCTCTAACTCATCATAGTTCAGCTAAAGATATATCTAATTTATTAAGCAGTACAGTTGAAATTTCATACAGCTTAATAGTGACGATACAATTTTTCCCAATAAAGAAATGAGGAATAGTCTTCACAAAGGCTCACTAAAATCTTCACCAGGAGAGGAGAGAGAGAGAGAGAGAGAGAGAGAGAGAGAGAGAGAGAGAGAAACTTGTTGCAGTCCTTAAAATGACTGAAACTTTTATCTACCCCTCCTATTCAGAGATTTCACAATGATTAGTAATACGGTCTGAAGAATAAAACCACCACTGCAGAATCAAAATTGTGTAGAATAAGCGGGACAGGAGGTTGTTTGAAGTGGAATAGATAGCCCCTTAGTTATTTTGATGAAGTATTTTTGGCAAATTATTGGTGGTTTCAAGTACTTTGACATTTCTCCTGTAAAGTGTTCCTATTTCCCCTATATTCAAATTTGGCTAGTCTCTGCTGTGAGCTGGTTAGAAGTATGGTGGAAAGCATGCTGTGCCAGTTCTGCGCCTAGCTGATAGAATTATTCAGAGTTTGTAGCTTGGTTTCATGGAGACCTGACTCACCATGTAAGGGATCTCAATATACTGCTAAGGGGCCATATAGAGAGGCCTTGAGACTCCATAAGGATGGAGAAAGGGGGGCTGAGGATTTAGCTCAAGTGGTGGAATACTTGCCTAGCAACCTCAAGGCCCTGAGTTTGATACCTGGTATTCCCCCTGCCCCCCCAAAAGACAGAGAGGTTGTGTTAAGTTTAAGCATTGGAGTTAGTTCATTTTAAAAAGTCTGGTAAGATTCTGCAATGAATCCATCTGGTCCTGGGCTTTTGTTTGTTGGGAGGTTTTTATTTATTATTTCTTCATTCTCATTGTTTGTTGTTTATATGTTTAGGCCTTTTTTTTTTTTTTTTTTTTGTTGCTGGGGTTTGAACTCAGGGCCTTGTGCTTGCAAGGGAAGCACTCTAACCACTGAGGTAAATCCCCAACCCCCTGTTTAGGCTTTTTATATCCTATTGATTCAGTGTTAGTAGGTCATATGTGTCTATAAATGTCTCCATTTTTTCTAGATTTTCTAAATTACTGGCATATAATTTTTGAAAATATTCTATAATTATCCTCTGGATTTCTGTGTTATGATATCTGTTGTAATGTCCCCTGTTACAGCGTGGATTTCAAATGCCCCCAAAACTCATGTACTAAAATTTGTTTGCCAGCTGATGGATTTTTTGGGAAATAATTAGATCATGAAGGCTCTAACTTCATCAAGTGGATTGATACATTGATTAGATAATAATTTGATAGCACTGTTGTGAGGTTATGGAAACAGGAGATGGGACCTAGTAATAGAGCAGATCATGGGTTCCTTACCTTGGAGACCATCCCATCCCTGGCCCTTTCCCTTTCTCTCTGCTTCCTGGATGGCATGAAGTGAGCAGTTTTTCTCTGCATGATGTTTTTACCTCACTGCAGGACCACAATGGTGTAACCAGCTGACCTTGTTCTGAAACTGAACCAAAGTAATATTTGCTTATTTAAGTTGTTTTTCTCAGGTGTTTGATCACAGTGATGGAAAGCTGTCTCATACATCCCTTTTTATTTTCTATTTTTATTTATTTAGGTCTTCTCTCTGTCTTGCATTTGTTTGGATAAGATTTTGTCAGTTTTACCTTTTCAAAGAACCAGCTGTGTTCTCCTTATATTGTTCCTTTATTCTCTATTTTATTTATGTCTGCTGTTTTATTACTTCTTTTCTTCCACAGGGTTTGGACTTGATTTTTTTTCTTGTTTTTCTAGGGTCTTGAGATATGTCAATGTTATTTATTTGAAATCTGTCTCTATTTCTAATATTGGAACTCATAGCAACAATCTTTCTTGTGAAAGCTTTTATCGTGTCCCGCATGTTCTGGTAGATATGTTTCTATTTTCCCTTGATTCTAGGGTCTTTTACATTTACTCCCTGATTTCTTCAATGACCCACTGCTCATTCAGAAGTGTATCACTCAATCTGCATTTTAAGTCCATTTGATCTCTAGTATAGCTTAACTGTGATTTTTTTTTGAAATTTTTGGTCTTGATAATCTATACATTGGTGAGAGCAGGGTGTTGAAGTCAAGAGACAAGTAGGGGCTTGAGACTTTTCTAGGGGAGAAAGCAGGAAAGAAAAAATTAAACTGGTATGCTCCTACTTGGTTTGAGTCCATAGATGAGAGAGAGAGACAGAGAGAGAGAGACAGAGAGAGAGAGAGAGAGAGAGAGAGAGAGAGAGACAGACAGACAGACAGACAGACAGACAGACAGAGAGACAGAGAGAGAGACAGACAGACAGACAGAGAGAGAAACTTTGCCCAAAGGGGTTTACCTCCTGGCTGGCTCACCAAAAATGTTAGCAGGGTTCTGGGGTAGTGTGAACTCCTTGTAGAGATTTCCAGGTTCTTGTTTCCTTGTAGAAACAATTGTATAAGATAGGTACAAAAGGTAGTGAGGTTTTACCATTATTAAAGGTAGGAAAAAATATGTTCTGCAGAGTGAGTGTGGGCCAATTAAAGGTAGGAAAAGAGGTATACTCTGTAGGATAAGTGTGAACTACTGAAGAGAGTACAGTGGCAGCAAGGTTAATGGCCACCATCTTTTGTATCTCCCATTCTGACATCTGATCTAGGCCATCCAAAGAAGCCTGCTTGATTTCATGCCAGAAGAATTAGAGATAGCAATTTCTGATTGGTCTCAGGTGCAGGGCTTGGAAACTGTTTTTCTTCACATGTGTCCTGCATCTCCACAATTGACAGGTAGTGTTTACTTCCCCAGCTGGCTGGCCATGCCCTGTTCTTATGCATCAGTACCATGATTTTTGCATTTTTATGCTTTTATTGATGATTTTGCTGTTTTAAAACAGCTCACAAGCACAGTGTTCAAGTGCTATCTAATGCGTCTTGTGAAGAAAACACATGTATAATATAAGCTTTGTTCAGGTATGAATTAGAGTGAGTTTGACTTTAATGAATCAGCAATATGTTCAATAAGAAACACACAAAACATGGTTATATATTGATTAGATGCGGTCTCCCAGAGGATCACAGAAATATAACCTGCATTTCCCTAAGGAACAATGGTTCAGTACTCATTAATTTGGTGTACACAACAACTTTGCAGGTAATAAGTACTATGCATAATGAAGACAGATTGTATCACATTCTGCTTGCCCATTCAACTGTTGATGGACACATAGGTCATTTCTACCTTTTGGCTACTATGACTAATGCTGCTGTAATGTAACTTGTGTAAATATATGATTAAGTCTCTGTTTTCACTACTTTGGGGAAAATACCTAGGAGTGAAGTTTCTGGTTCATATGGTAAATTCTACATTTGACTTTTGAGGAACCTCCAAAGTGTTTTCTAATGCAAAGTGGCCATACCATTTCATATTTTCACCAGCAATGTACAAAGGTTACAGTTTCTCCATATCTTGAATAAAATTTACTATTTTCCTTTAAATTTTTTATTATACCATCTCACTATGCCTGAAGTGGTATCACCAATTAGTTTGCTTTGATTTGCATTCCCCCAAGGACTAAGTATACACATCTTTTCACATCCTTATTAGACATGTTTATGTATAACTTGATGAAAAGAATATTCATACACTTTGCCCATTTTATATTTTTTGTTATGGTTGCTGAGTGACAGGAGTTATTTTCATACTTTGAGTATTAAACCCTATCAGGTATGTGATTTGCGAGTATATTTTAATCTGTTGTTTTTGGTTCAGTTATATATTTTTCAGCTCTAGTGTTTCCGTTTGGCACTTTTTTCTATTTTCTATCTCTGTTGAAATTCTGTTTGTTCAAGTATTGCACTCCTGACCTTGGTGAGCATCTTTATAATTCTTCTTTTGAATTTCCTGTTGGCTGAATCACATATTTCCATTTCATTAAGGACAGTTTCTGGAGATACGACATGATCCTTTATTTGGAATGTGTTTTCCTGTGTCATTTTTCTTAACTTTCTGTGTTGGTTTCTATAAATTAGATAAGGAAACTACCTTTCTTCATCTTGTCAGACTGGCCTCAAGTAAGAGTTGGATCTCATCAATAAGCCCAGCCAAAGATTCTACATGCCTCTTAAATCTTTTTGTTGTCCAAGATACAATCTTTGTTCATAGTAGCCCCAAGGGGGGGAGGGGATGCCAAGTGCTGTCATTGCCCTGAGATATGCAAGATAGAAGCCAGTTCCTCAAGAGGCAGCTAGAGAGATTGAAGTATTAGATAAAAGATATATATTCCAGTTCCTTCTATCCCCATGGAGAAGCCAAGAGCTGGTTTATCTCCCACTCTCCCTGCACTAAGCTGGGAAGAGAATCTATGGCAAAGACCTGAATTCACATTCAGACTACATACTCTGAACATGGGGGATAGCTGTTGAAAGTCTGTTTACACATCATGTTTCTGTTGCGTGTGTTCTACAGAGACTCCAAAGTGTAGAGCTCTCTCAATTCCCGGAGCTAGATTATTTAAGAACCAGATCCTCAGGTTGGAGCTACAGAAGTTGGGATGCTTACTGAAGCACAAACTTCTTTCAGGGAGGTTATGCAGACCTGGTTTTATGACTGGAGTTATCCAAGACAGGAAACACCCACACTCCTATTCAGGCTTACAAAGATGATGCACCATGTATAGGTACAGAATAAATGTAATGAATGTGATCAATGTATGTAGAATGTACCAATACATGCTCTTGGTTTAAAATAAATAAATTAAAAAAAAAGATCTATAGTTAATCTACTCCACTCACTCCCAGAGGGAGGCTAGCCTGACCTTCCAGCAGGAATGTGCAGACAACCTCCTCCGAAGAGAAATTGGAAGCTGGGATTGTTAGCCCATTCCCTTTGGGCCTATAGCTGCTGGAAGCTCTTGTGAACTCTTTCAAAATCACTGCTTTGTTGTCTGTAGTCTAGGGAAACTTGAAAATTATGATTTCTTTCCCTTCCAGAGCTGGATGATTTTAGAGCCAAACCCTGTGGGGCAGCTGTAAAACTTGGGATGCTACACATGTGGTCCAGTCCTTTTCCTCCTGAAGGAGAAAGTGGATATTGGAGACTCCTTCTCAGTTGTATGGTTCTGGGATTGGAGTGGGGATTATGAATGAGTGTGTCTCAGTTTTTTTCTACCCATTTCAATGTAGGTATTTTTTAAATTGGCCAGTGTGCAGGATTCTTTCTATTTCAAGCTCTCTCTAGGAGAAAATTGATGCATGTGTAGATATTTATTTGGTGCTTCCAAGGTGGGAAGAAAAGTCAGGAGCCTCCTATTCAGCTGTCTTGATGTCATGAAGACAGTGGATTTAAAGCCATTATCTAGTAAGTCTAATATTTGGGTTTCCTTAAAGATGTTTCATTTAACATCATTTTCCCCCGTTAATTGGTGATACATTCCTTTCCTTTGCAGTCTTCATAACTTTTATTGTTAAAAAGTTGATATTTTGAACATTACAATGTGGCAGCTATCAGATTTCTCCTTTCTGGGTTTTGTTGTTTCTTTTTATCATAAGGTTATAGTTTTTGTTTGTTTACTGTCTTGCCAATGAATTTTTATAAAGACAGTATATTTGTTATGTGTAGTCATGAAAGACTCTGTTCTGTTAGCTTAGTATTTAGTTAGTGATTTGACAGATATTTTTTAAATCTCAAGAGCCATGAAAATCTCATAGTCTTTGAAGTTGGGCATGTTGTGTGTTAGAGCAAGCCTTTAACACTCAAAAGTGACAGTTTACAACTCTGCCTGCACCTTCACATCCTACTTGTACAGAGCCTGAATGTCACGCAGACGTGAGGGCTTACACACTTCTTAGGACTTTTCTGAGTATGACTCCAGTGCTAGATATATGTATGGCCTTCTAAATTTCCAAGAATATGTAGGAGCTTTTCAAAGCCCTTATTCTCCCAAATCTTCTTATTTCCCAGCTTTTTCTGCTTGGCTTTCCATTGTGTCTTTTGTTTGCCCAACTGATATCCATTATTTTAGTCAGAAGTTAGTTAATTTGCATTTAAATGTTCTTAACAAATGCCCACCCTCCATCTACTCATTTCTCTACCCTCAGAGAGAGCAAGCTGCTTGTATTGGTGCCTCGGGGAGTCACTTGCCAGGTCAAAACATCGAGAACATAGTCCACCTTAGTCCATTTGTCACAGAAACCCACAATGGGCTGATGCCTTCGAAATCCCTGCTAAGGTTGTAGGACAAAGATGGAGCAGTTAAAATGCCTTAAAGCTCTGTTGCTGTTTTATTCTCATTGAAGTGTTCTCTTGGTTGCTATACACTTTGACTATTTCCTAGAGTCCGATAACGTTCATTCTGACAGGTTTGTCAGTAGTCTTTGGTGTTTCATGTAGGTATGGACTCTTGTTGCTTCCTATTATGCTATTTACATAATTTTCAGTGATGTCAGCTCTACTATGTGCTTTTATTGTGGTGAATATTTTATTATAGATCGAGCTAAAACAAGATCTAAGCACTATCAAAGTTGCTATAGTGTATCTGAGCACAGGTAGCATTTCTCAAAGCCAGAAAGTCATCTAACTTCTAGTGAAAGGACTTTCGTCTGTATTAACATTATCCTCATGGCCAGCTACAGTGGCTCTTAGTACAAACTGATACTACAGACTTCATCTATATTTTAATTTCGGATTATTGGTAATAGGTTTCTTTTACAGTGGCTTATTTTACAGAGGGTTGTCCCCGAGCCATTAAAATTCACTGACCTTTTACCCTCCTTCTAACAGTACACATCTTTGAGACAGAAAATCACCTTCTGTACTTGTCATGAAGCCAGTCCATTTGGTTCCTCTGTTGCAAAATGTTATTTGCTCTTATCGTCTCCTCTGGATTGTTGTTTTATTAAGTACACTAACTTTTTCTTCAGTGACTGATGAGAATCTCCGAGTATCTATTTTGAGTTTGGCCACTATTTCCCGCCTTTCCTGATATATTATTCCAGCCAGTTTTCTGTTCCATGATCTCCTTTTTTGTCTATTGGTAGAAATTACATTTTGTTTACTTCCCCTTAGCCAAAATACTTATATAATTTGCAAAATATTTACCCAGAAATAATCAGTTAAATGTTCTCTCTTAGTCTAGTGCTGTTGACTTGTCCAAAGTTTTGAAAGAAAAGAAGTGATCTTAGTTATTTTGCCCCTTCCCCTCATTAAGTATACTCATACTTCCCAGACTGTATTTCCTGACTTTTAGTTTAGAAAAAATATGTTCTCTATAAATCACCTTGGTGAATGAGTCAGGTGTGACTTTCTCAGTCAGTTTATCTTTTTCATGGACCTTTGATGAGAAGCAATGTTAAGTGTCATCATCTTTGTTATTGATTTCTTTGATTTATTGGCAAATCTGGCCAAGAGTATTCGACTTAGCCTTAATGGATAGAAGATAAATTGTATATAACCTCGCATGTGTGTGCGTGTTACATTTCATTTTCTTGATGCCTTTGATGAAGAACTGATTTGAGTTTTTGTCATGAAAAAGTAACAGCAAGAAAAGTAAAAGCTCAGGTAACCATTGTTAGAAACTTGGAATATGTTTGAGTGTGGACATTCTGGCAACATCTGCCCTAAAGGCTGAGGATGATCCTTATAATAAAATGTTCTATTTTGTTATTAATGTGGCTGGTGACACTTCTTTCTTGTAATTCATCTGAATGCCTTACAACTCTGGATGGAGCTTCCTAGCCTCTTGTTAATCCTGCTATCTAAGGAAGACAAATGGATATCAACATTGGTGATGTTTTCTGTGCTATCAGCTGGAGGGCTAAAGAGTGTACAGAGCAATCTTCTACACTATGGCACTTTTCCTGAGGCTAGTTCAAGGCAATTGAACCATTCTACTACTACGAATAAAAAAAATTGGTATTAGTTATCAAGTCATACTGGCTGACAATCACATTTTATGTATTATTTCTAAATCATGTAACAATGATATTATTATGTCTGCTCTTTACATAAGAATCTTGAGACATGCAGAGTGTGGAGTTAATTTGACCTAGATCACACAGCAAATGGTTCAGGTCAGGTCCCTCTGAATGTAAAATTCTTTCTCACCATGCCGTGCTTCAGTGCTTTTCAAGGATTTTCACTTTTTATTGGTACTGTATATACTTCTTTTTCTGTTTCTCTAATAGCATTATTTGAACATCTGGTTATATCCAGGCACTGTATTTGCCATCTGTTATTATCGAGACAATAGCCCTGCAAGGTAAACGTTAGTACTCTAGTTTTAAAGATAAGATGATTCTCCACTGTGCCACGCTACTTCTAATTTTCAATCCTCTTTAAACCTTGCTGTAGTTACCCTTGAACCATCCTCTAAACTGCCTTCCCTTCCCTATCCTCGTCGTAACATCCCAGGATCTTTCTCCTACTTGCCTGATGGGTGCTAATTATTTCCTGTGCTATATTTCTGGCTTGGTAGCACTCCCTTAACCATCCACTAGCTTACTGCCCACTATAAATACATGTGGATTTCCCAAGCTTGGTCTTCCTCAGATGCAATGCAAATCCACTGAGTGTGTAAGTTACTCGGGCCCACTTAATATCACCTCCGGGGGACTTGTAGACCAGGGGAACCAACACAAAAATAATATGCTGATACTCATGCTGCTTGCTGTGCTGTGAAAAATAAAGTCCTTTATCTTTGACTCAGGAGATTTTTTATCTCCTGTCAGCATCCATTAAACAGTATGACTTATATTTTTAAGTTACAAGTAGAATAAAATCCTAGCACCTTCACAGATTCTGACAAATATTGCGCCTGAGGTTTTTCAGTACAGTTTATAGGAACCAGCTGAATTATCATCTTTGCAATCTGCTGATGACTCTGGGGGTCCCTTTGCAGACCTCTGGAGTTTTCTGTGCTGCTTTCTCCTCTCTAGGATGATGTCTTGCAAACTCTACTCTCCTTGTTCTCTCTGTTCTTTGAATTCCTTCTCTACTCAGCAAATACCCTCAGCTTCTCCTTCATTTTCTCTTTATGCACTGCATCCTGGAATCTCTTTCCAGACAATAAGTTGGAGCAATCATTTGCTTAAGGGATCACTGTTCATTGTTGCTTATGTACTATGTCTTGAAACTCTTGTTTTTTATTGTACCTAAATTTTGCATTTTAGATAAGAAGATGATCTGTTCCCAGTTTGCATCTTGGTCAGAAAAGGAAGTTGAATCTTTGTCTTTTAAAGTGGAGTTGTTATTTGGAAACAAGTAGAAGAAGGCAGTAAGTAACTCAGATTCATAAGAGTGACCATCAATGTGTCTAATTCCTCACACTCTTCTTCCCAAAAACGTGTGGTAGTAATCAATATATTTTTTCCTGGTGGCTTTAGAATTTTTATGGTTTAGAATTATTTTTTAGAGGATATTTAGTGAACTATCCTCTTCTCTCCCCTCTAGTAATTTACTAGCTACTATAGCCTATGAAAGACTAAACGTTCTATGGAAAAAAAAAAAGATTAGTGTCACATTTTTACTTGCAGTCATTCTTCCCTGGCACCACAACTACATCAGTAGAAAAATTGTGTGACTTTTCTCTTTTTGAGTCTCTTGCAGTCTTCTCATTTTTAGTATCATGCCTCAGGCAGAGGATCTCATTTCTTTCAGTCTGATTATTATACCCATCCTCTGGCTGGTCTGTACATTTTTGCTGTTCACATTAAGGCCAGAATAACTTAAAAACAACAATAACAAAGCAAATCTGACTGTGTCACTTTCATCCCTCTGTTTTCCCTTTGAATATAGAATGATGCCTCACTTCCTTTATGTTATGATTTATTCCCTTTTTAAATTTTTAAATTTATTCTATATAACATAGTCTCTACCATTGGCAGAATTATAATCCACAATGACACTATTGCGATGTGCTCTTGATTGACTTGGGAGGCCCTCTAAGAGATTAGTAAAGCATTCTTCTTTACTTCATTACCTCAGGGACTATATCTAGGCCCTTCCTCTCTGATATTCTTCCTCTGTGCTCTGCTCCCCAATTGCCATGAAGGGTGCAGCTTTGCTCCACTGTGCCCTTCTGCCATGATGTTCCTGCAGAGACAGCGTGGCAAGGACTGAAACCCCTGAAATTGTGAGCCAAATAAACCTTTTCTCCTTTAGGTCATGTATGCCAGACATTCTGTCTCAGCAACAGGAAAGCTGGCTAATAATACATGCTCTAAACACAAACCAATTAAGACAACTCTGCCTTTTTAAAAAGAAATACACATTCAACTTTGTTCCACTTTAGTGCTTTTGCTTATCTAGTCCCTTTTTGGAAGAATATCCCAGTTTGCCTGGTTTCAAAGACTTTTTTTTTTTAGATTTTTATTAAAATTTATGATAAATTACACAAACTTACAGGCCATTACACAAGCTTACAGACCACAATACATTGTGTCTTTTGCTTTTGACAGTGAGCAATGTAAACAACCACATAAATGAAGCAGTAAGTCACAACTACATATAGTTACTATAGTACCCAGTGTGTGTGTCACTGATTTAAATTTGGGTTATTAGGTTCTTATTTTTAAGATATCATTATTCCTCTGGATTCCAATTCCCCTCCCCCTTTCTTAACTAATAACTATGTAATAAGTCTTCTTCAGAGGCCTCCAGTTGGAATTGATTCTTTGATCCCTTATTTTTCCATAGCGCATTGGTTGCACCTGCATTAGAGCACTTAGCAGATTCTCCTTCAATTTACTTGAGTAAATGTCTGTCTCCCTTAGTGGACTGTGAGTCCACGGAGGGCAGGTACTGCTTATTTCTGTCCATATTCATCATAGCATCCGTCTCAGGCCTTACAAATAGCATGTGTGGAATAAATATTCGTTGGATCGAACTCAGATACATAAGGAAATTTAGCACATAAGAATAAATCAATAGTACTTTCATTCACTGATACATGCAAACTAGTCTGAGCTCAGCGAAAGTTCACTATGTAATTTATCTTTGCGGTCTACGAAGACTGTGGTCTTCCTTTGTAGTCAGCCTACATTCAGAACTGTCATTCTGTCCCCTGAATGCATGGGGCACTATTTCTTCCCACCTTTAGTAGACAATGCCCTTTGACAGCGGCTTCAAACTTGGTATGTCCCCAATTTATCTGTGGTAGTTTTTTTTCTTTCTTTCTTTCTTTTTTTTTTAAACAATGCATTTTCCCAGTTTCTAGCCCAGAACCACTGAGTTAGAACCTCTGATAGTGCTGCTCCAGAATTTGTGTGTTTAACAGGCACCTGGCACTTGATGATACTTGAGCACAGCCAACTTTGAGACTTGTTTTATGCTCTCGGGTCCAGATCATTTCTTGTACTACTTCTTCTATCAGACTTTATCTACTGAATCACTTGCCTCTGGGACCCCGCTTTCAGCTAGCTGACATTTTGAAAACTGGTATGATTTACCTTAGTTTTAAATTTGTTTTTTAGCTCACAAGTACAAATGTAATAAATCGAACATATGACTGGGTACTATGTAATGTTTTGATTGTTAATACTTAAATCTATCTCCTCAATCATTTATCATTTTATTAGAATGAAAACTTTCAAAATCCTTTCTTCTAGCTTTTTGAAATGTTCAGTACATTTTTGTTTCTTATCATTGTCCTGTGTGCAGCAGCACAAGAGGAGTCCTTGTTCTTATGTGACTGTAACTCAGTACACATTGATCACTACCCACCACTCTCTTTAGCCTGATTTACTTCATAACTTTCTTTCACTAAGTTATTAGTATCTTCTCTCAAGGTCATTTCCTTTTTACATTAAAATACTTGATAGACTATTATGGAACAGTTTCAGGTTCACATATAATTGAGAGGAAATGTTTTTAGTAAGTAATAGGGCACTCTTAAGGACAATGTGGAAAATTTTGCCTTTAAGGAGTGGCCATATTTAGAGTTTTCAGTAGGAATAAGAATTGACTCCTTTAAGGAAAAGTAATTTTTAAATTACTGTGGGAGACAGGAATTTTGGAAACTACAGAGTTTTGTTATATTATTTTCCTTTTAATTGGAATGGAATAGGTTTGGAGGATATAATTAGAGAGCAATATCTCAAAGCAAGTTACAGGGAAAGCAGTGGAAATAAGTAAAAAATCAAAGCTCCAAGGGATTTTGATTGCTTTCTAGACAAGGAAACCAGTTTGCAAATGGTTGGGAATGAATCAGACCCAGGAATTTGAGAACCATTTAAAACATTTCCTAAAAGAGAGAAAATGTAGTTCAGAAGGTTTCTAATAGGATACAGAGGAAATTGGTGGTGAAAAAATTTAATTTCAGTTAACATAAAAGGATACCGTATGCCAATACAAAATTCCTATTTCTTATTTTTCCCAACTTTGTATGAATTTTTAAATTTTTACTTTTTATTGGTACATGTTTGCAGTACATAATGATTACATTCCTCATGGGGAGTTGGTACATGTACATAACACATCTTAATTGAGTTTTTCTTTTCTTCCCTTCCTCTCCCTTTCCCCTCCCTCTATCTCTTTAAATTTTAATCTATTACTACATTTGTCAGGATTCTTTTTATACTGAATATGTTAATATTAATATTCTTATATGAAATTCCATTTTTTGTAGGAAAAAGCATGTTCATATCTGGAAATATGTACTAGATGTTTCTAATCTCAGCTGGCCCTGCCTATATCAATGTATAAAAAGTGTATAGTATTCTAATCTCTTCAGATATATTTAATCATCCACTCCATGAAAAATGTATGTATTCTAATCTATATGCATTTAATTATAGAGTATTACATATAAAAGTGGCATAATAAAAATTGAACACCGTAAACATTATTATTTGAATATGACATGTCCTCCAAAAGGCTTGTTGTGTTGAAGGATTGCTTTGTGATGGGCTTTTAGGAAGTGAATGGATCATGTGGGTAACTCTATCAAGCAGAGTAATTCATTGATGAGATCATAATTTGATGCCCTTATTGGGAGGTGATGGAAACAGGAGGTGGAGCTTAGTTGAAGGGAATGAGTCATGGGGACTCATTGAACAACCTTGGAGACTGTATCTGATCCAGACCCCTTCCTCTGTTTTTGTCCCTTCTCTCCACTTCCTGGCTATCATGAAGTCAGCAGCCTTGCTTCAGAATGGTCTTCTGTGAAGATGTTTCTGACTCACCGGAGGCCTAAAAACAACAGAAATGGGTGACCATGGACTGGAATTGCTGAAACTATGATCCAAAATAAAACTTTCTCCCTTTAAATTGTGTATGTCATGTGTTTTGTTACAGTGATGCAAAGCCGACTTATAAAAAAATACAGAAATAAACATACAACTACATTATCTATGTAGAAATTTTAACATTTCCTTTACAAACCTCAATGGATTATTTGAAGTATTCATGGCATTCCTATAAGCCTCTTTTAATACCACTGGTATTTTCTGCTGGTTCTCACACTTGGGTTGGACAATAAAATCAGCTTAGTGTTTTCAAAAGGAAGTTAGATGGTTGTGTCTTACCCTAGGTTTATTGAATTAGAATCTCCATGGCTAGAATTTAGGGGTCTATATTCTGAAAAAGTTGCTCTAGGGAATTCTAATGCTTAGTGAGGCTTGAGAAATATTTGTCTAACACCAAATATTGATCATAACATCATGCCATATGCAAATAATAATGTTTATGATGTTCACCTGGTGGTATTTGCTCTCTAGGACTATGATTCTCAACTTTGGTTACACACTGAAATCAACCTGGGGAACTTTAAGACACTCAAGGTCTTATAATTTAGTTGATCTGGGTTGTAGCCTGGGCACGAGGATTTTTAAAGTTCTCTGCATAAATATAATGTGAAGCTAAGGTTGAGAACCACTGATGTAGGGGGTAAAACAGGACCTGAGAAATTATATCAGTATTATCTTCATTGTGAGTTACACATTAAATATTTTAAGCAGAAATGAATTTATTGGTTTGTGTAACATGCCTAAAGGACGTCTGATTCCAAATATGACTGAATTTAGGGGCTAAGCAATGCAATAAGGGATGTTAGTGTCTCTTTTCATTTCTTTTTTTCTTTTTTATGTGTTGGGGTTTTATTCCCAATGTTAGGATCAGTGCACAAGCCTTAGGTTCAGTTTCCGGTACAGGGGGCAAAGTATATTAATATCAGACCCCCCCATTGTCAACAATTATATACATATTCAGTAAATTATAACAGTATCATTTAATACACACATTATCCTTTGCTTGATCCTTACAAAATTCCTGTAATTTTGGTGGCATTCCCTTTTTGCTTCTGAGGAAAGAATCCATTGACGGTTAATTTGCCGAAGGTCATGAAGCTCCTTAGAAGCAGAAGTACAATTTATAATAACTGAGTTGTGAAAAAGATTTCACTGTGATAAAATATAGTAATTCAGGAGCTATTTGGTCATATAGGGGTTTTTAATACCTGTAGTAGATGACTACAGACTGTATTGTATATTGAACTTCTTTTTTAAACTCTCTTTAGTTCTTAAATTATCTTTCTATGTGATTCAACAGACTCATATTTTGTTGCTGAATAAATCTGCTACTTCATCTTAGCCTGTGTTTGTTTTCTACTTTGAATATATCTTAAACCAGGCAAATGGGAAAACAAGATAGTTGGGATTGGCTCTGAACTGACTTAAGGAATTCAAACTGTGCCTACCCTCTGACCCAGCAGTGCAGCCAGAATTGGGAAATGAGTACAGAAATGTTTACTGAAGCATTGTTGCAGTAGAAACATAAGTAACAAGACTTGAAACAAGTAGGTGCATGCCAGTTGAGAATGGTGTGGAGAAGTTGTAGCACATGAAGGCAGCATGTACAGCTGCAGCCACAGCTGGCTTAAGATTTATAGCTTGGTTCTGCAACTTACTAGCACTTAACCTTCAACAAGTTCTTTGACCTTTGTATGTCTCAGTTTCCTCCTGTACAATGGGAAGAGTGGTTGCAAACTCTAAATGAGTTATTACCATATAATACCCATAGAACAAGTGGGGATAATAAAACGTAAAGTACACAAACTCTAGGAAATTGAGAGGGAAGAGATTCAGGTGGGTGGCTGGTTCTATTATGTGTGTGATTTAGGGGAATATATTTTCTGTTAAAACTTCGTAAAGAAAATTGCCAATTCTAACTTAATTCTGAACAGTAATTGCAGTTCATCATGTTAGAACAGACTGTCAATATTCTTTTTTTATTAGCAATTTTATTTATTTATCTATTTATTTATTTTTATTTTATTTACAAAGAACATGTATTGGTACATTGTATACATAGTGATCACATTCATCATAGTTAATTTGTACCTGTACACTATATACAGCTTGGTTCCCCCCACCCCTCGCTTCTGTTCCCTTCCCTATTTACTGCAGATTTATTTACATTTTAACATTTTTCCTTTTCTCCTTTCTTTTCTTTTTCCATTCCTTCTTTTCCCTCTTCTCCCTATCTAGTTCTGCTCTTTTTTGAATACTATCTTTTTGTTTTGCATAACATCCATTATACCTCTTTGTCTTTACTGAAACTTATGATTTCTCATATCAGAGAAACAATTCGATGTATACTCATGAATGTCTGATTTAGTTCACTGAAGAATATGCTCTCAAGATGCATCCATTTACCTACAAATATCGCTAGCTAGTTTATCCTTTTTTATGGCAGAGTAGTACTCCATTGTGTAGACAAACCACATCTTCTTTAGCCATTCATTGGTTGTTGGGCGTTTGGGTTGCTTCCAAGACTTAGCAATTACAAATAGTGTTGCTATGAACATGGTTGTGTATATATTGCTGTGGTATGAAGACTTTAATTCTTCTGGGAAGATGCCAAGCAGAGGACTAGCTGGGTCAAATGGAACCTCTAATTGAAATATTCTGAAGAATCTTCACACTGATTTCCACAGTGGTCAGTTGATTCTTGATAATAGTTGTTCTTTCTGGTGTGAGATGGATTCTCAGCATTGTTTTTATTTGCATCTGTCAAATAACTAGTGATGTTGAACACTTTTTCATATATTTATTTGCTATTTTTATTTCTTTGTCTGAGAAATGTTTATTCATTTCAAATGCCCATTTTTGGATAGGGTCTTTAAATTTGAGAGGTTTGATTTTTTTTTTTTTAGTTCTTTATAAATTCTAGATGTTAAACCTTTATCTGAGGGACAGCCGGCAAAAATTTTTTCCCAGTCTGTGGGTTTTCGCCTCACTCTATTGGTGATTTCTTTTGCTGTGCAAAAGCCATTTATTTATTTATTTATTTATTTATTTATTTATTTATTTATTTATTTCAAAAGTGTTTTAGTGGGATGTCGTCCCAAGCACTGATTCTATGTATTATATCCCATGCAGTCTGGGTTCTGTTCATAAATTTTCTTCCTACCCCTATGTCTTCCAGAGTTCTTCCTATTCTATTCTCCAGTAGATTTAGTGTTTCTGTTCTAATGTTTAGATCTTTGATATGCTTTGATTTTAGCTTAGTACATGATGAGAGACATGTATCTAGTTTTAGTTTTTGGCATGTGGCAAGCCAGTTTTTCCAACACCATTTGTTAAAGAGGCTGTCTTTCTTCCAGTATGGATGTTTGGCTCCTTTTTTGAAGATGAAGTATTTATGTGTGTTTGGAGTTGTTTCTGCATCTTATAGCCTGTTTGATTGGTCCGAGGGTCTGTCTTCATGCCAGTACCTTGCTGTTTTTATCACAGTAGCTTTATAGTATAATTTCAGTTTGGGGATTGTGATGCCCCCTGCCTTATTCCTGTTGCCCAGGATTCTTTTTGCTATTCTTGGTCTCTTCTGGCTGCAGATGAATTTCATGATTGTTTTCTTTAATCGTGAAGTATGTTATTGGTATTTTGATTAGAATTGCATTAAATCTGTATAGTAATTTAGGAAGTATGGCCATTTTCACTATGTTGGTTCTTCTTATCCAGGAACATGGGATATTTTTCCATTGTCTGATATCCCTTTCTTTGTATATAGGAATGCTATTCACTTTTGGGTGTTGAATTTGTATCCAGCTATGCAACTGAATTTAGTTATTAAATCTAGAAGTCTTTTGGTGGAATATTTGGGGTCTTCTATGTAGAGTATCATGTCATCTGCAAATAATGATAGTTTAATTTCTTTCTTTCCTACCTTTATTCCTTTTATTTCTTTCTTTTGCCCGATTGCTCTGGCTAATGTTTCTAGAACTATATTGAATAATAGAGGTGGTAGTGGACATCCTTGTCTTTTTCCAGATTTTAGTGTGAAAGCTTTCAGTTTCTGACCATTTAGTGTGATGTTGGCTGTTGGTTTGTCATAGATGGCTTCTATTAGATTTAGATGCAGACCATCTATTCCTAATTTCTATAGAGTTTTTATCATGAATGAGTGTTGGATTTTGTCCAATGCTTTTTCTGCATCTATTGAGATGATTATGTGATTTTTGTCTTTGACTCTGTTGATATGGTGTATTACATGTATTGATTTACGTACATTGAATCATCCCTGCATCCCTGGGATGAATCCTACTTGGTTGTAATGTATAATCTTCTTGATAATTCATTGGATTGTATTTGCCAGTATCTTGTTGAGAATTTTTGCATCTATGTTCATTAGGGAAATTGGTCTGTAGTTCTCTTTTTCGGTTGGATCATTTTCTGGTTTTAGTATCAGGGTAATGCTTGCTTCCAGGAATGATTTTGGAAGTACTGCTTACTTTTCAATTTCTTTAAAGAGTTTGACGAATAATGATATTAGATCATGTCTGAATTTCTTATAGAATTCAACTGTAAAACCATCAGGACCTGGGCTTTTCTTTGTTGGTAGGTTTTTAATTACCTCTTTAATTTCAATGGCTGATATTAGGTTATTTAGTACTTTTTTTCTCTTCTGGATTCAGTTTTGGTAATTCATGCATTTCTAAGAATCTGTCCATTTCTTCAGTGTTTTCCATCTTGTTTGAGTATAAATTCTTGAAGTAGGTGCTGATGATTCTTTGGATTTCCATGGGGTCAGTTGTGACTTCACCCCTTTCATTTTTATTGCATGAATTTGAGTCTTATCTTTCCTTTTTTTGGATAAGATTGGCTAGGGGTTTGTCTATTTCACTTAATCTTTCAAAGCACTAACTCTTTGATTCATTGATTCTTTGTATTGTTTTCTTAGTTTCAATAGCATTAATTTCAGCTCTGATCTTTATAATTTCCTCTCTTTTATGAGCTTTGGGTTTGGTTTGTTCTTTTTCTAGACATTTGAGGTTCAACATTATTTTGTTAATTTGAGCTCGTTTTGTTTTCTGGATGTGAGTGTTCAATGCAATGAGTTTCCCTCGAAGCACTGCTTTCATTGCATCCCATAGGTTGTGATATGTTGTGTCAGCATTATCATTTAACTGTATAAATTGCTTAATTTCTTCTTTGACTTCTTCTGTGACCCAGGTATTGTTCAGGAGGATGTTATTTAGTTTCCATGTGTTTAGGTGGAATTTTGGTTCTGTTTCCATTGAATTCCAGTTTCATTGAACTATGGCCCGATAGTACACATGGAATAGTGTCAGTTCCTTTACATTTACTTAAGCATGCTTTATGAGCTAGAATGTGGTCTATTTTGGAGAATGTCCCGTGTGCAGCTGAAAAGAATGTGTATTTTGCTGTTGTGGGGTGGAATGCTCTGTAGACATCTGTTAAATCCATTTGTTCACAGATTTAATTTGGTTCTCATGTTTCTTTGTTAATTTTTTGTTTACTTGATCTGTCTATTTGTGAAAGTGGTATATTGAAGTCTCCCATTAAAATTGTGTTAGTGTTTATTTGATCTTTCATGTTCTTTAATATTTTTATGCAGTTAGGTGCATCAATATTTGGTACATAGATATTAATGATTGTTATTACTTCCTCTTGGAATTTTCCCTGAAGAAGTATGTAATGACCTTCTTTGTCCCTCTTGATTAGTCTTGGTTTGAAGTTCACTTTGTCTGAGACTAGGATTGTGACCCTGCTTTTTTCTGGGATCCTGTTGCATGAAGTACTGTTTTCCATCCTTTGATTTTCAGTCTATAGATTTCCTTTTGGGTTAAATGTGTCTCTTGTATGCAGCATATTGATGGATCTTGTTTCTTGATCCATTCTGCCCATCTGTTTCTTTTAATTGGTGAGTTCAGACCATTTACATTGATGGTTGGAACTGTTATGTATTGACTTATCTTTGTCATAAACCGTTTTTTTTTGTAGTTGGCTCTGAGTATGCCCTCTGTTTGTCTGCTTTTCTTGTCTGGTGGATTCTTTTTATCAGTGTCCTTGTAATTACAGTTTCCTTTGTCCTTTTCTAGGGTATCCTTCAAAATATTCTGTTGAAATGGTTTGGTGGTCATGAATTTCTTCAGTTGTTCTTTGTCATGGAAGTATCTTATTTCATTATTGAATTTCAAAGGTAGTTTGGCCAGGTACATCAATTTGGGTTGGAGATTGTTTTCTTTTAATGTTTGAAATATTTTGCTCCAGGTTCTCCTTGACTTAAGGATTTGTGTTGAGAAGTCCACTGTGATTTTGATGGGTTTGCCTTTATAGATGTTATGTTTCATTTCTCTAACAATTTTCAATATTCTGCTCTTTTGTTGTATTTCTGGAATCTTGATTATTATATGTCTTGGTGTAGATTTATTTTGGTCATGAGTAATTGAGGTTCTATATGCCTCACTTATCTGTATGTCAAATTCTTTTCTTGTGTTTGGAAAGTTTTCTGTCATTACTTCTGTGAATAATATTTTGTATATCTTTTGCACTGTCTCCTGCTGTTTCATTCACTCCAATTAATCTTATGTTGTTCTTCTTTGCATCATTTTGCAGTTGTTTGTTCTATTGATTTTTCATAGTCCCTAGCTCTTTTTAGTAGGTTTTCCTTTTCATGGTCATTAACTGCAGTCCTATCTTCTAGGTCTGAGATTCTGTCTTCGCTTTCAATCAATCTACTGAGTATACTTTCAAAAGAATTTTTGATTTCCTGGATATCTGTTTGGATCTGTTTCATGGATTCCATTTCTTTCCTGAGTTGAGTGGTCAAGTTTTCCATTGTTTTCTAAGCTCCTTTGTATTTTTCTTTTTATTTGTATCTGCTCTAAATTCACTAAGCAGGTCTTTCATTATCATTGTCATCTCCTTCTTAACTTGGGCAATTATTTCTAATCTGATATCCTCTATAGCCTCGTCCATCTGTCTTTTAACTTCTGGTGTATCATTTCTGAATTTGGTTGGGTGTTTTTTGATTTCCTCTATTTCATTGTCCTCTGGATTTGTTTTGGGTGGGCTGGGGGTCTGGGGTTGCATTTTACTTCTGTGTCTTGTCATTTTTTTTTTTTGAGCCTATATGTATTTCCCCCCTTTTAGTTTCAGTGTTGCTTTTTATATTTTGTTTATAGGAGGTTACTTGAAGACAAATATCAATACTTTCCAAGGGTAAATCTGTTCCTTCAGTGTCTTCTAGATATATGTGGTTCTTGGCTTATGTGTCTGCCTCAAGACCCTGGACTATGTTAATGATTAATGCTCCAGATAATTACAGTATTGTCATATGAGAAAGTACAACTGGTTATAACCTGTATAACACCCTTGTCACACTAGTACATTAGCAATAGCAATAGCATAATTACTGTGATAACTATTAACTATTAACTTTGTATCTTTAACCATAGGAGCAAGTCTACACAGTTATAAAGCAGAATCCCATATAAACCAGGAATTGGTATATAGTGGGTTTCCTGTTAGTAAAGTGGTTTTTACCCCTTTATGTTGCCAAAACTTTCTTCAGTGGCACAGGTATTGTTGGTTCTACTTGGTTGTGATGACCTGAACTGGAAAAGAAGAAAAGAAAAAAAAAGGAGAAAGAGGGAGAGAGAGACAGAAGCAATGTTACTGGAGTCTGACCCTGCTGGTGTGTGGGTGGAGCCATCGTGGGTCAGCGGCCCAAGAGGACATTGACAGTTGGGCTCAAGCCGCAGGGGTCTGTCTGTTGACTCCTGCTGGTGTCCCTGGAAGGAGTGGAGCTGTCACTGGTCAGCAGCCCAAGAGTGTGTTCTCTTTTCATTTCTTGATTCCTTTCTCCTTTATGCTTACCTTCTTGAGTAAACTTTCTTCATATACCTGGAAATATCGCCACAATAGCTCCAGGTTTTTATAGTCTTTATAGATTATAGTGTAAAGAATGAAAAAACCTATTCATGCCTACAGCTTATATATCATCCCTTAGGGGAGACTTTCATTATTCTAGCTTGCTTCAGCCACATATCACTGAACTAGCCATAGTGCTAAATAAAATAATCAGAGAGACAGTCACCAAAGAATAATGATATTTACTTGGGAACAGAATTGTAATAGCAATAGTAGAACACTGCAATGGGAATATTCATGTCGTAGTAAATTACTGGTATATTTGAAGAGATTAAGGCACATGGTGGTGTACGTCTGTAATCCCAGCACCGTGGGAAACTGAGGCAGGTGGATGGCAAGTTCGAGTCTGGACTGGGCGATTGAGCAATTTAACCAAGACTCTGCCTCAAAATAAAAAATAAACAGATCTGGGGATATAGCTCAGTGTGAAGGCTCACTCTCCCTAGGTACAATTCCCAGTACCACACACACACACAAAGAGGTTGAGGCAAGGGGAAGTTTTGAAAGACAAAAATGAAGAGTAATTCATAGGAAAGTGGCTGGATCTGGAAAATGATGTTGAGTGAAATAAACCAGACTCAGAAGCTTGAATACCATTTGGTATCCCTCATTTGAGTGAGAAAGTACAAACAAAGCAAGTGATAAAATATAGATATGAAAAGATAAGGGGACAGATCTCACCCAATAGGGAAAGGATCCAAGGGAACAAGAAGAGGGCAAAGGAGGAGGGAAATGGGAATTCAGAGGGATGTTATATCCTAAAAACAAGTACCTAATAACCCAAATTTAAAACAATAACACATACACTATGCACTACAGTTACCTTTATATAGTTGCGACTTAATACTGCATCTATGTGGTTGTTTACATTGCTTGTCATTACATGCATATGTGCAGTGTATTATGGTCTGTAATTTTGTGTAATTTTGGATAAATTTTAATTTAAAAAATTTAAAAAATGAAGAGGATTACATCAGATATTTTGAACAATAATCCTTGGCCAGAATGATTAATAACAAGAATGGCATCAATCTGAGGTTTTACAGACAGTAGCTTGGCAGATGTTTTTGTAGTTTATTATTATTATTATTTATAATAAGGTTGCAGTGCCTTTTGTACAAGTTTGTGGCTCTGGCTGAGTTTTTTTGTGACAGTTTTCTGTTAGGCAGTCATGTATAAGAACTCTTTCTTCATAACCTCCCAGCTTTATCTACCTGTTTTTGGTGGTTGTTAGGGGTCATGTAAGTGACTCCATTTTGATTCCAAATGACTTTCACATTTCTTTCACACTAGGAATATAGAGTATGATGGCTCACACACCAAGCTGAGTGCTCTGAAAGGTGCTCAGGGAGGTTGAGTTGGTTTCATTTAAACCTCATAGAATGGAGTTTTCATAGGAAAGGTAATTTAATTACAAGATGAAAAGGAAAAGGAATATTGTGCTAGGCACTGGATTTTCCAAATTTTATATTTTTTTGATAATACTAATGGTATTATTTATACAACCATAACTCTCTAAGACAAAAGGAATGTCTATCTAATAGTGAGCACTCTCTATAAAGCTGGTCTTCCTTGAAATCAACTTGTAGATTCTTATATAAGCTAACAAACAATTTCCTTTTTCAATGTGTCAACTGAACCCTACTTTATGAATTGGCTAATTGTTCTTCCCTGCTGTGGATATTAGCTGTTAAGATCTTGGAAGGAACTGAACTCATTTAGGTGAGAGACAATGTGTTTGGCAAAAAATCTTAGTTAGGTCCCATGAGTCAGTCATCCAATTGTTTTAACATTCAGTTGAGGAGAAATTGCTTTTTGGGCTGTTGATTTGCATATTGATAAGACATTGCTTTTGCTACAGTGCTCTGGGTAGTAAAGAAAAAAAACTATTAGAATTTTGATATTGTCAGAATTTATATTATGTGAGAGCTCAACTCAAGGTCCCTCTCTGAGACAGTGAAATGTATTCACAGTTGAAGCCCTGGCCCTGAAAATCTGATTGTCATTTGGGAAAAGCACGTTCAGAGTCAGCTTTCTCTGTAATTGGTTAACACTGTTCTTTCTCCATGGAATCAAATGATAGAAAAATAAATGCAGAGTAAATAGAATTTCATGCTTGTGCAAGTCACTGGCAGAATCATCCTGGGGTCATGCAGGAAGAGATGTTCTGTTCAGAGTAAAATTGTCTGGAGGGGAACCTTTTTATTTTTATCTCCTTCTCTTATTTACCCAATTTGAAGTTTTGATTTGAAAATGCTGATTCTTTGTGGAGAGAGATACAGGGAAGGAGGACATTTTGAATCCATCCTAGGCATAGGTGAGCTATTACAGCACTTTCAAATGAGAGATTTATTCATGCAAATTTTGAGTAGTAGAAAACTCAGCCCAAAGTCACTTACATGAGAAGACACAAGAGCATATTAAAACCACATTCTTATCTGAAGTGACGGCTGATGATACTTGTTGGGAAAAATGGTGACATAGACAAAGTTTGCCTTAATGGATAAATTACCTCAATTCTTTCTCTCTCTCTCTCTCCCTTCCTCTTTCTCTCCCTCTCTCTCTTATTTCTCCCTTCCCTCTTTCTTTCCCTCCATCCTTCCCACTATGAAGTTAACAAATCACAAGCCTAATCACAAAATCATATTGTCTCTCTTGACCTCATTCCACTGTGGTCAAAGCATGGCTTTTAGGGTTTGAATATGAAATGTTCCCCCAAAACTCATGTTTTAAAGGCTTGGTCCCCGGTGAAGCAATGTTTAGAGGTGAGACTTTTAGATAGTGATTGGATTATGAAGGCTCTAACTCCCTTAGTAGATTAATCTATTGTTAGATCCATAATTTAATGGTATTTTTTGGAGGTGATGGAAAGTTAAGAGATGGGATCTACTTGAAGGAAGTGGAATGTGTCTTTAGGGACTCTCTCTCTCTTTTTGCTCTGCTGCACTGTATTGGTTTTACTTAGATGTTCTACCATAGACTCACTGTCTTAATACAAATTTATTATTATAGGGCTCCAGGGTCAGAGTCCAGAAGTACAAACAGATCTCGGTGAGATAAAATCCAGGTATTAGCAGGGCTAAATTCCTTCTTGGATGCTGTACTGGAGAATCTGATTCCTTTGCAACGTCTGAAGGCCACCCACATTTCTTCGTTCATGGCCCCTTCATTCATCTTCAAAGCCAGCAGTGGCAGGCCAAGTCTTTTCTCACGTCACATCACTCTGGCTTGCTTTTCTGTCCTTCTCTTCTACTTTTAAATACCCTTGTCATTACTTTTGATCCACCTGGATAATCCAGACTGAGCTTCCTGGAGCCAGATAATTAGCAACCTTGATTTTGTCTGCAGCATTAATTCCCTTTTCCCTCTGAGCCTAACGTATGCACAGGTTCAGAGGATTAGAATGTGGATCTCTTTTGTGAGAGGACATTATTCTGCTACTACTCAAGTCAAGTGTTCTTGGCTTTTCTCTATTCATTGGATGTCCAGAATCCCTGACAGTCATCTAGGCATGTGAGTTTGTAAAGATCTTGGAGTAAAATGGATACACCCTACTCAGAGGCAAAAGGTCCAGGTTGGAATATAGCCTCTAACTCTCAATGTGACTATATATGCAGATGGGTCTTCTAAAATAGAAATTAAGATTAAATGAAGTCATAAACTCATTTTAGTAGGACTGGTGTCATAAGAAAAGGAGAGTTATCAGGCATGTGCAGGAAGAGAGAAAACACTGAGTTAGGACATAGCAAGAAAATGGCCATCTGCAAAGCTAGAAGAGAGGCCTCAAAAGAAACCCCGACTGCCAACACCTCGATTTTGGACTTCTACCCTTCTCAAATGTGAGAAAAACATTTCTTTCGTTTAAGTCATCCAGTCTCTTATAACATCCAGGGTCATTCAGGGTTATGACAACCCTAGTGGACTAATCCACCGTCTGTTTAAGAATCGGGTAGGGATTTTGTTAAAACATGTAGTATCCTGAGTGCTATTCTAGACTTAATTATAATTCCTATGACAAGGTTTGGGGAAGGTATATGTTTTCCTAAAATGTTTCTCATGCACACTAAATTTAAGAACCACTGAATTAGAGATGTGGTGCTAAAGATTTATTTATTTTTTTCTTACAGGTCTACATCATGTCAATTATTTGTTCCTTCTTTATCTGTTCAGGGACTTTTTATCTGGGTAAAAAGAGTAAAGATTTTTTGACTATAAGGAGTTTTAAATGAAAATTGTAGAAAACCCCAAGATTATAGGACATATATATACAACATAAAGAGGTGAAGAAAATATCATTTTAGGGGAAAGTTAGTATCAAAGGTAACCTAGAATTGCTCCTTTAAAAAGGTCATTAGGAAAGCCATTAAGACTGGGTTTGACTATTGCTTCTCAATTTTGTGAGGTTAATGAGCAACACCTGGAAATAACACTTTGTCCCTTTTCTTGGGACTGTTAAGGATCATTGGCTTTCAGGTCTCTAGGGGGAGCACGCTTGCTTCCACATTTGACCTTACACTGTACCTTAAACACCGATGCACTTAGTCTCCAGAAATTTAATCACACTCAAAGGAGGTAGCTGCAAGACAAGGACGCTAAGTGGCATGAGCTCAATTGATAACTAGCCTACGAGTATTCTATAAAGCTTGAGGTATTAATGCCGAAGATGTTGGTGCTACCTAATTGTCAGATCTTGTTATAATTAGCATGTATCCCTGCCGGTTCCATTCCTGTGGAAGTGCAAAGCCTCCTCTTAAACCCTAAAATTTTAGGTTTCCTTCAAATAATTCACTTGTACAAAGTATTTCATTTTAAATTTATTGGTGTATGTATTCCTAAGAAATATAGATTTTACTGAACATTTTTAGAGGATATGGAGAATAATTTACCTTGTAGCAGTGCAGGTGATGTGCATTTGCACCAACATATACTAGAGGCATTGCCATTCTTAACCATCTCTTAGCTGTCACAACCATACAGAGTTTCATTGGCCTGTCTTCTAAACCCAGTGTCTTTCAACCTTGCTAATTCCTTTCACATTCTCTTATATTTTAAGACTTGGTGCTCTCTGGTTGCCCAGGTGGGGTTTTCTTTTCTTTTCTTTTTTTTTTTTTTTGGGAGGGGGGTTGGCAAAGGAGGATGATTGAAAAGAATCACATTCTATTCTTCTACTTTAGTCATTTACAAAGGTAGGCTTCCAATGCAAGGCAATGTTATTCTTGAAATTCTAGTGACCAAATTCGTCTCCATCTCATTTCATAAAAATATTATTGAACTTACTATGAGGGAACAGTGCATGGCTATGGAATGACTCAATGAAAAGAATCCTGGGAATCCTATACCAACAAGAGTAAAAAGAAGAAAATTGTTCACTGAACTTGTCCTTTATGTCCAAAACAAAGTTGGATGTTTTATGGATATTTTCTTATTTGATTTTTCAAAATAGCCATGTTAGGCAGGTCACTGTTAGCCCCATCTAACAGATGAGAGAAATGAACATATGAGTGTAAACGACTTAAATTAGAAAAAAAAGAAAAGAAAACCTAGTATTTCTTTGTTAAAAGAAAATCTAGTATTTAAATTTAGATCTCCTGGCTCTTAACTTCATGAGATATGATCACTATATACCATGAATGTTTAAATTTAAAAAAAAATTAAAGTAGAACATATTGTGATTAACCCACATCAAAATACCCCCCTCACTTTGAATACACTTCTCCCATTGTTCTTGCCACTTTCTGAAGCAGTTCTGGAACTCCTCTTTCATGAGTGTCTTTACTGGATATGATGAAAAAAGAAAATACAATAAATGCTTCTGCTGAATGCCGTTCAACGGAAAGGCAGACTTGTAAAAACATTACTATGCACCCCCATCCACCTTATGTACCAGATTTGGTACCATGTGACTTCTGATTTTTCTCAAACATCAAAATGACTATGAAAGGTGAACATTTTGAATCAATTCAGGACATCGAGGCAGCCATGACAATAGCTCAAATAAAAACACTTACAAAAGAAGACTTCCAGAACTGTTTCAGAAAGTGGCAAGAACAATGGGATAAGTGCATATTTTGAGAGGGGTTCATAACAATGTTTCTTTAAGAGTAATTAATAAAATTTTTAAAATGTAAACTTTCACTGTAGCTTTCCATCATATTTCATATGTGTTTTCCACTACACACTTCAAATGTCTCTAATCTGAAATCTAAAACCCTCCAAAATCTGTAATGCTCTAAAACACAAAATGTTTTGAGCAACGTGTTTTAGATTTTGGATATTGAGTTTTTGGATTTCTCAGATTAAAGATACTCGACCTGTAAGGTCTATGCAAATACTCATAGATCTAAAAATCTCTGAAATTTGAAGCACTTCTGGTCCGAAGCATTTTGGATAAGGAATACCTAAACTGTAGCAATATATACTCTAACTAGAAGTTCTGGAGCCACAGTTCTACTAGTGGCTTGTGTACTCTTGCGAAAGTCATGTTCCCTCTCCGAGTTTTAGTTCCTCATCTATAAAACAGAAAGAGGTTAAATGATTTATGAAAGCCATTTAGGTCTAGACAGTATGGTTTTCTGTGGCTTTGTACCACTTGGCAAGTAAAACCAAAAACTATTTTAGTATGACTTGCTTAATGAAGACAGGACTTCATTACAATCTGCATCTGCATTTTTACTGTCTTTCCTCTGAAGTTGATTACTTATGTGCTATTTACTTGAGATTGGCTGGGTATTAAATATGTACTGTCCAAAATTCTTTAAAAAGTGGTATTAATTTTCTCTACATTCTATTTTATTTCTCATTTTTATAATTTTCAACTTTACCCTGAAATGTGAAGGCTTTGGATGGTCCTTAAAATATTAGTGGGTCACACTGCAACCCTGCTTTTGGTTATAAAGAGGCAGGTCTCATATCTTTAACCTTAACTATGAATCCTAAACTATGAATGCCATTTCTCATGCTAAGTGTCATGGCCTATAATCTTGCTATCTCTTCCAGTGATGGCTGGATCTGCTGCTGGGGGAAGGGAGAGCCAAAGTCAAAGACACCCATTGCTGTGGTAAATACTTAGAAAAGGCTACATTTGTACAGTGGCCAATGTGGAGATGATTGTGCGGTTGTAGGAAACCCATATATAGTGAAAAGTTATGTCATTATATAAACTATTATTGGATCATGGGTTTAGTGGCTAGTATTCACTTAATTCTTACCCATGTGAAGGAAGAGAGGTAAGAGAGTGGCATACAAAATCTAGTTTGGATTTGTTGGATAAATGCAGTAAGAAAAAAGGTTTCTTGGGCAAGATGATAGGGTTTGTACTTATTGTGTAGAATTCAATTACTTGTGCTAAACCATTGCTGTCTGGCTAACCCTCTTCAAAAAATATAAAAAAAGACACGGGTTAGGGATATAGCGCAAGTGGTAGAGTGCTTGCCTGGCAAGTGCAAGGTCCTGAGTTCAATCCCCAGCACCCCCCAGGTGACAATACATTTATGTTTACAGTACTTTATATCCATTGTATCATTTCACCATCACAACTCTTGATAGCTAAAATGTTGCCCAAATTCTGTAGATAACCAACATGAGACTTACTGAAGTTAAATAACAATCCAAAGATCATATACCTATAAATTATCTGAACCAAAATATAAACCTTACATATTCTTTTCTTTTCTGTTTCTTTTCTCCTTTTCTTATACTGTTCTCACTGTTCCTCTTCTCACCTCCAATATCATCTTGTTTACTCCTTTGTTATATAGCTTCCAAGGATATTCTTCTAAGAGAGCTAGTACCCAAGGGGTAAATGAAAACAAACAATAAGCTGATTAAACAATCGAGTAATTAAGTATTCATTGGCTGACACTATGTACAGGCACTGCAAAGGCAGCATTAAGGAGACACCAGAATAACACTTGTGGTGGTTAAGCTTGATTGTGTCAACCCGATTGGCTTGGGAGTTGCCCAGGGGATTGGTGGGCCACGGTTCTGGGTATGTGTGGGTGGATCATGGGGTCATGACCTTGGGTACTACATATCTTCCCTTGCTCCTTTCTCTCCAGTGCTGTGTCCCTGTCCTCTGCTTCTGAATCCCTCTGCTCTGCTTCCTGTCCACTATGGACTAAGCAGCTTTCCTCCACCATACCCTTCTGCCATGATGTTACTGCCTTGATGCCTGCTGACAATGGATGGAATCCTCTTAAAACCTGAGCCAAATTATTCCTGTCCTTTAAAACGTAGGTGTCACGTACTGTGTCCAGTTATGGGAAAGCTGACTAATATGCTTATCTCCATGAAACACAATCTGATTGCTGGAGCTGTGCACAGTGATAGCCAGTAGCTATGTATGGCAATATAAATGTAAATTAATTAAAATTAAATACAATTAAAATTAATTCAGTTTTCTAGTCATGCTAAGCACATTTCAAACGCCCAATGGCCACATGCTTCTGTACTGGACATCACAGATACAGAACACTTACATTGTTTAAGAAAATTCTATTGGACAATACTTACATAATTAATAACAATTGTGTCGGGTGAAAAAGAAGACATATAAGATGTTTAAAAGTATTTAATAAATGGTCTAGTTTTGGAGGCTTTTCTAAGGGAAATGACATTTGAATTGAACTTTTGATCAGAAATAACCAAGCAAATATTACAGATAAGGACCCATGCACAGATACTCTCTGTTGTGAGATAATGTGACTCCCATAGAGTGATGGCAGTGCAGTTGATTTAGTCAGTTAGTCCAGATGTAAGGGCACCTATCTTCTTCTCTCAGTGGAGATTACTTTGCCTAAAAGCAAGAGAGAACATAATAGAGGAAGGTAGAGAACTGTTTCACGTCTGTGTCTGTTAAGGTCAGGATAGTAGAATGTGGACCCATGAATTGGCTGCAAGTAAGGACCTGCATGTGTTTTTGTGCCTTGCACAATAGTTACATATTTTCTTTTAAAATATTATGGGGAGATTCCAGCCTATGTCTCACTGTGAAGATTTATAGTTTCAGAGTATCCTGAGCAAAAAGAGAAAAAGAGGCTAAGTGTGGCAGAAGCTGTTTGTGCTGGGTGCACGTGCTGTGTCAGGAGCTATATGCTCCATGAGCTTCACTAGCCTGCACTGGTGAGAATAAAGATATTTAGATACTCATACATCTATATGTACTAAGTTAAATTCAGGTTCATAACCTGGCCAAGGTACAACTCATGTGACAATTGACTTATCCTAATTTAATTGCCACACTGAATGGATCTCTCTCTCCCATCATTCTCTCCTTTTCTTCTATCACCTGCCATTATCACCTGCCACATACTGATTCTCCAGAAGCTCTAAACAGAATCGTCTAATCTGCACTGTCATATGAATCCCAAGCCAAGCTTTGATTCTTTCTCTGCCAAGGGTGCCATGGAGCAGAGTGTGGGAAAGCTGTTCTCTCCAACGTCAATGTCATGCACTAAGAATATTTTGTGTTTTCACAATATATTCTTCCAGATAGGAAATAAAGTATCAAGATGGAAAACAAAATTTCCAAAAATTAATTTAATATCACGAATAGATTATATGATATCACCACAACTGATTGTATCAGCAAAAACTGCCAATCAGAGCTGTCTATTGGTATCTTTGTAATGGGGCAAAAAGCAGCCCCAGCCATCTATATTAGTGTCATGTAGATGTCCTGATATTGGGAATGGGAATGACTTAGTTTTCAAACTCTTCCCAGTTTTTGGACCTTGAGAAGCAACTGTGTCAGCCCCTGCATGTCTACCAGCTGCTAGTCTTACTTGTATTGAATATTTTTGTATAATATTGTGTTCCTACTTTTTTTTGGGGGGGGTTGTTTCTGAAGATCATATTCTCTGTAAAAAGTACTGCTTCCCTTTTGATTTAGAACCCTGCTTGCAGCCATCCCTCAGAGATCTTGACTCACTGCTTATGGCTGGAATCCAAGTTCTGTCCCTCTCAGTTTTTGTTGCGTGTTCTGAGATTTGTCAGAGCCATTCCGTATTTGATTTATCTTCTGCCAGGATGGTGGCTCTGTAGTCAATCTGTGTGCCAAATGCTTCTGGAGCAGCTTTACAAACCAGACAATTTAATTTCTTCATTTTCAGAAAGCGAAGAACAAGTCACCTTATTAAGTGGAAGTGTGCTTATTTGGTGCTGCAGAGGAGCTAATGTCATCACCCTTAATACTAAGGAGAAGCTCAGCTAGTCCCTGTTTCATTCTACTTAAAATCTCCCTGCAACTCTCCTACCCTCTACTGTTGCAGACCTCCTCAGATACAGACATTTACTTCTAACTCTTCAAATTCCATGAGTTTTTTCTGGGCCCAGTTTAAGTTTTATCTCCTCTGTGGTTTTTTAGGGCACCTGGATTTTTTTCCTTCTCCTATACCATCTACTGTTTGTGACATACAATTTAACATTCACTAACATATACTAACTATGTAATCTCCTCTATCATTTGGGGACAAATTTCGTGAAGGCTTAGCTCATGTCTTGCAATTCTTTTCCTAGTGGTTGTTTTATTTTTTATTTTATTTTATTTTTTTTAAATTTTTTACCAAGAACATGCATTGGTACATTGTATACATAATGATCCCATTTATCATGGTTATTTTGTACCTATACATGATGTATCTTGGTTCTCCCCCTTCCCCACCCCTCCCTTTCATTCCCCCCTTTCCTTATTTACAGCAGGTTTGTTGGTGGTTGTTTTATTCATTCATTTATTCAACAAATATTTACTGAGTGTTTACTTCATTTAGGCCCTGTGCTCAGCACTGGAGCTACAAAGATGAACAAGATAAAGATGTATGAGACGTGACCCCTGTCCTCGGGAGTACCTGGTCTGATAGGAAAATTAAACTAAAAGTATAGAAGTTCAATAATGTATTATAGGTCCCAAGATAGAAGTCAAAAGAGGGTAGAGGGAAAACACAGTAGGAGTTGGGGCCAGTTTTACCTGAAGGACGCAGGAATTGCTTCTTAAAGGAGGTGATAACTGAGCCTTGTTTTAAGAGGTTAGTCCATATTTACTTGGTAGAAAAGAGAGAAGTACACTTTAAATGGTGAAAACAGCAGAAGAAAAGTCAAGCTTGAAAAAATATGAAACAGTAGAGACACAAAATGGTTTGTTGTGACTAGAAGGCAGTTGGGTGGAAATAAGTGGGGTAGTAAGTGAGATATAGCACTGAAATGCTATCGGGACCCAGATTGTGGAGGGCTTTGTCAGGTTAAGGACAATACACCTCAGGCCACAGGCCACTGAATAAACGTGTATAGAGGCATTATATAATTATATGAATTATAATTGTAAATGATAGGTAGCATAGAGTTTAGTTAGGAGACTTAAATAATGAGAGCTTGATAGGCTGACTGCCATGGCAATAGGTATTGAGAGGAAGCACAGACGTTAGAGATATATGGAGGCAAACTTGCCAGGACTTAGCAATTGGATGGGAAAGGTTAGAGGCACTGAAAAGGAGAAGGCTAGCGTGAATCTCTGACTTTGGATTTGAACCACTGATGGGTGGTGATGCCATTTACTGAGGCAGGAAACTGAAAAGGAAGTCCTCTCTCTTCCTGCAATCCCAAGCAGGTCCACAGTAAGTACTCAATAGTTGCACAACATTTATTTAATTTTGCTGTGTGTTAAGTGAGAAGAGAAGGTCTTGCTTTTTCTTGGTGATCTGCCTTAGCTTATAGAACATTCTTGCTGCAGTGGTAGGGAAGTTTCATGCCTCTTTGTTGCTGCTACCATATGATTTCTCTTTGCGTCTATGATCTATCTTTGTATTTCTGTGAGCTTGGTGCAGGTCCTGGACTCATTACTCAGCGTGCCTTTTTATTAGTGCCGCACATGGTGATGTGACCTGTTAGAGATCATACAGCTAGTAAGTGCTGTATCTGTGACTGTTTGTCTCCACATCCACTGTACTTTAACTGTGCAGTCTTGATTCTTGCCTCACTGTTAGTCAAGTGGCTTTGGCTTCTCTAATTTCCACCCTTTGCTTCATCTGACTCCCAGTGCTTATCTAT
This sequence comes from Hystrix cristata, assembly GCA_004026905.1. Taxonomy (NCBI): domain Eukaryota; kingdom Metazoa; phylum Chordata; class Mammalia; order Rodentia; family Hystricidae; genus Hystrix; species Hystrix cristata. Next base: position 42,380 of record PVJO010013105.1, read on the forward strand.
GCCTCAAGTCTGCTATGAACTTCTGCTTCCAGCAATCCCCCTTGCTTAGACCCATCCCTTACCCTGTATACTCAGGTTTACTTTGGCTCTTATTCAGGCATCTTACCCTAGCTTAAAATCCTTCTACCCACAGTCCTGACAGTGGTACAGCAGGACTTACAGATGGATTCGTGACACCAGCACTTTTTTTTTCCCCCAAGAACATAGCGAGACACCCACTGTCAGTCTCTTGTAAAGAAACCTGACCTGAAGGCCTTTGGACTGTGTTACTTAAAACTATTTAATCTGATAATATGAGCAGTAAGAGAAGAAAGACAATGAGCAAGGCAAGTTTTCCAACCCGCAGCTTGCTTTCTCTCCAACACGGATCCTGTTTAAGGTTGCCAGTGAGCTCCCTCATATAAGTCTGTCTCTCTGTGATCGCATGCATCTCCTGACTCAAATATTTGGGACTGGGCATTTAGACCATTTAACATCTGTATGAAAGTGGCAAACAACTTTCAGTATCATACAGATCGGTGGTAGGTGCCTTCATACTGACACTGAAATAGTGTAATGGTTGACCCCGTGTAGGTTAGGACTGCCTACCTAAACTTTTTTTTTTTAAGCACTTTAGTGTTTTATAGCTGAGCAGCAAGGACAGTACTTGTGGAATGTCTCCTGCATAACAGGGATGTTATAAACAAACTCCTTGCTCTTGAGCCTTGGGCCATCTGGTTGAGAAGAAATATTTTACATTTGTTCTGCTATGACCAAGCTAGGAGTTCGGAACAGGAGATGAGATATGGACCAAGCTAGTTGAGGCAGATCTCTTAAAAGAGATGACATTAGAACTGAGCCTTAAAGCATGGGTAAGATTTGGAATACAGAGTGTATGAGTCAGCATTCGTGCTGATATTCTGGTAAGGCAAAATGGCAAGATAGAAACCCCATATTCAATTCTGTTTCAAACAGCATCTCTCTCCATCTCAGGTGACAAGTTCAGGAATGGACTTGTAAGAGCAGGCTTTCTTCACTAGGCCAGACCTTACACTGTAAGTTCCCTAAGTCTGCAGCTTGATGATTTTGCATCATAATTTTAGATTGTGGTGTGAACCTAGCCCAGGAGACTCCTTTCTGAAGTCAGGTTTAACTTCAAGAGAAAACTGAGTTTGTACTTATGAGATAATTGCTCTAAGAAGGCTGCATTGCTAAAACACAGCCTAGAATAGAAAAGTTAACTTTGTGAAACTCTGAGATGCAATTTTCTCTGTTCTTTCTTGGCAAAGATGATGCTGTGACTGGGGAGCCTTCTCAGAGTGACAGATCTGTGTAGGCTGAAATCCCAGTTTGATCACGAGGGGGCGGAAGATAGAAGTTTCTTTTTTTTCCCCTCTATGATGGATTCTGATACAGGCAACTATATGCTCTGGAGGCTGCTGTTAGAGGCATGATGTATGCTCTGTTTCTCAGTGGAACATCATGGAGAAAACAGCATGCGAAGCATGTTTTTGCAAGTTGGGCAGAGCAAGATGTGCTAATCAGGGGAAATAAAAATGCATTAGATAGAACAAGTTTGTTGGAGCTGTGGCCTACAGAAATGTTGCACCTGGTATGAAACTCAGTTGCCTTACCCAGTTTTTCACTTTTCTCAAAGGTCTTCCTAGATGCTGTGGTAGAATGAGGTAAGGCATTCCATCTCTTAATTTGGGTAGTAGTGAAGGGTTGTTAAAAATGGGCAGATAGTTGGCCCTGGACAACCTTGAACTTGGCAACTTATACCTATAATTTCACACCTTCCTTTTACTTTTTTGTTCTTATTCCTTCAAAATTCTTCCCTTGGAAATCTGGAGTCATCCTCTGTTAAGTCTATACTGGACTTCAGTGGGCAATTTACAAGCGGGGGGGCATGCTCAGGGTGCAGCAGTGGTACAGTAATATCTCGTTTAAGGGTTCTCTGCTGTGAGATGAGTAAGAAGCAGTTCAAGTGTAATGTCCAGAGGATATAGCGAATTTTTGTTCAGCATAGGTCAATGCCCAAGGGTAGGAATTGATTGGTGGACTAAATCAGGGGTCTTCTTTAGGGCCCACCCTGTTCTTTGAACAGAGAAGGTGAAGGCATATGAAGGGTGAGAAAATTAATGAAAGTAGAGATTAAGAAAAGTAATCTCAAGGACTTGTTTAGAGTGGGGGCTGTGGGGGGAAATTAGTATCTATGTAAAGAACGATAAATAACATTTACTGAACTTTTATGCTATGCCAAATATTTTATATAAAGTTCTGATTTAATTCTGATGATAAACCTATGGTGTAGGTAGTTTTATTATTCCCATTTTACATACAAGTAAAATGAGACTCAATTTTCTAAAGCCAAAGAGCTGATAAATGATTGAACCATGATTGATTGATTAGTTGAGTTTTATCATGCTAAACACATAGAACTGGTTACCTTAACCACTTTGCACCAGGATTTAGTTTTAATTTTATTTTTAGTGGTTAAAAAGACATAATGTAAAATATACTACTTGGGCCATTTCTAAATGTACAGTTCAGTAGCATTAAGTCTATTCATATTAGTATGATCAATTTTATGACTTTTGCATTTTGCCAAACTGAAACCCTACCCATTTTACATAACAATTCACCTACTTTTCCTCCCCTCCTCCCAATTCTTGGTAATCATCATTCTCCTTGTTTGTATGAATTTGGCTACTCTAGATACCTCATACAAGAAGAATTGTGCAGTATTTGTTTCTGTTTCTGACTTATTTCACCTAATGTAATGTCTGTAAGAGGGTTCATCCGTGTTATATAGCATGTCAGAATTCCCTTCCTTTTTTTTAAATTTTAAACCAAGAACATGTATTGGTACATTCTACATACAATGGTCTCATTCATTACATTTATTCTGTACCTATACATGATGCATCTTGGTTCTCCCCCCTCTCCCCCGCCCCTCCCCTCTGCACCCTCCCTCCCTATTTACAGCAGGTTCATTCATCATTTTCCATAATTTCCCTTTCCCCTCTCTTTCCCCTGTTGCCTTTCTGCTTTTCCCCTTCTTTCTTTCTAGTACTCCTCTCCTCTGCAGGATGGTGTGCAGAATTCCCTTCCTTTTAAGACTGAAAAGCAACCAGCCTTAAAATAACTATGTGTACATGCATGAACCACATTTTGCTACTCTATTCATTTATTGATGGATACTTATGTTTTATTTTTAGCTTTTAGCTATTATGAATGATTCTGCTTAGAACATGGAAATGCCAGTATCTCTCTGAGACTCTCCAGTACTACTTTTTTGACAAGACTATTATTTAGAGTTATCTTTAGTGCAATTCTTTTTCCAAATTTCAGTTTTCAATTGTATATTGCTAGTATTTGGAAGTTAGGTTGATTTTTTTTGGTACGGTGACTTTCTATTTTGCAATTTTATTAAGCTTACTTATTAGTACTAAGAGGTTTGTTTATAGATTAGAATTTTTCTTTTAGATAGGCATGTTGCTGTCAGAGGTAAGTTGATTTTCTTGTTTTTAAATTGGTATACACTTCATTTATTTTCCTTGCCTTATTGCAACAGCTAGGTATAGTAAACCAAGACATTCTTGCTTTGTTGTTAATCTTAGAAGGAAAGCAATCTGTCTCACCTTTAGGTATAATGTTGGCTGTAGGTTTTGTAGATTACCCTTATCAAGTTTAAGAAATTACCTTTTATTTCTTGTTTGCTGAATGTTATGGTTTAGATATAAAATGTCCCCAAAAGTTTCACGTGTTCAGAGGTGGAGCATTTGTAAGGTGATTGGATCATGGGGGTGCTATACTCATCAGTGGGTTAATCCCCACTGATTAATTCATTAATATTTTGTGGAGGTCTTTTACATTTATATTTATGGACAATATTGGTCTGTAATTTTCTGTTCTTCTACTATTGTTGGGTTTTGCTATCAAGGTAATGCTGGCCTCATAAAATAATTTGGGAAGTGTTCCTTCTTCCACTATTTCTGAGAGGAGGTTGTGTAGAATTGGCATCATTTCTTTTTAAAATGTTGGGTAGAATTTGCCAGTGAATCTTTATGTGCCTGGAGATATTATTTTTGGAAGTTTTAAAAACTATATATTCAGTTTCTTTAATTATAGGACTATTTTGGTATCTCTTCATCTTGAGTGAGTTTTGTTTTGGGGGTTGTTTTTGAGGGATTGGTTTATATAAACTATTGAATTAAGGTACATAGGTTGTGTTATAGCTTTTTATACTTTTAATGTTTGCAAGTCCTGTATTTATATGACCTTCTTTAATTCCTGGTAATTGTACTTCTATATTCTGTCCTTTATTTCCTCTTAATCTTGTTAGAATTTTATCAATCTTACTGATCTTTTCAGTATTACCAAAATAGATCAAGACTTAGCTGCTAATCAAATGAGTGATTATCAAGCCTTCTAAGCAGAAACTATAAATTTGGGGGAGAAAGTAAATAAATGGGGTATAATATGTTCATGGTTTAGAAGACTCAGTCTTATAAAGCTATCTTGGGTCTTTCTTAGAATGGAAATTGATGAGCTGTTTCTAAAATTTATATGTAATACAAACACTCTCATTAAGAAAAAAAATCTTGAAAACAACAAAAAAATAAAGTGTGGTATTTATGAAGGGTGAAGAAATAGACCAATGGAACAGAATACAGAGTCCCAAAAAACCATGTACATACATGGAACTTTGATATAGAGATGGAATGGAGATCATCGAGGTAAGGAGAAACTGTTAAGTAAGTGAAACAGGAAACATTGGTTATTCAACGTCAATTTTCCTCTGTTTTATTATACATAAAAATAACTCCAGAAGAACAAGTTGAAAATCAAAAGCATAACTAAATCTTTTTGGTGAAAAAAATCAGTGGACCTCTTTTTCATCATTGAGTAAGAAGCTGTTTCTTAAATGTGAAACAAAGCACAATCGGAAAAACCTAAGTCTGATAAAATTATTTTCGTTTAATTACAAATCTTCATTAATGAGAATGTTGTTTACCAAGAGTGAATGTACAAGATATAAACTTTGAGAAGACATTTGTAGCACAGTATCGAGGTCATAAGAGCTAAATTCTGGAAGGCACCTATATGCCAAGCAACAGATAAATGGATAAAGAAAATACTGTTTACACACAATGGAGTACTACTCCGCCATACAGAAGGATAAACTTGAGTCATTTGTTGGAAACTTGGTGTACCTTGAGACCACAATTTTAAGTGAAGTAAATCATACATAGAAGCTTCAATATTGCAATTTTGCTTACAGGAAAAACCCAAAATATAAACAAAGAATAAAAAGATAGGGAATAGGAAGTAGAGTAATAGATCTTTCTCCAATGTAAAGGAATCAAGAAATGGAGGGAAGGAAGAGGGAGGAGATGGAAGGCAATGAAAAAAGAATTAAGTTGTGTTATGTACTTGTGCCAGCTACACACAGGGAATGTGATCATTATGTACTTATAAACACTATAAACAAAAAGTAAGTGTAAATAATCTTATAGAAAAATGAACTAAAGACAGGAATTTTATAAATGAGAAAAGAAATACGTCTAATACAATGAAATACTTGACCTCACGGATGATTAGGACAATTCATATGAAGGGATGAAGTGATAACTTTACACCAATCATTGAAGAATGATTGACGAAGTTTGACAATGCCAAATTTTGAAGATGAGGATAAACAGTATCATCTGTACATTACTGCTGGAATTATAAACTGGAGCAACTACCTTAGGAAGTAACAGCATTATTTATAAAGTTGGATATTCACATTCACTAAGGCAATTGTGCTTCTAGATATATTCCCAAGAGAAACTTTAGCGACTGTAAGCCAGTAGATAGCCACAAATATTAACATCATCATTTATTATAGCAGCAAAAGTAGAAATAACTCAAACCCTTATCGACAGAAGAATGGGTAAGTGTGCTCGCTTCAGCAGCACATGTACTAAAATATACTAAAAAAGAAGAATGGGTAAGTTATAGTATACTGACATGATGGAACATTTCGAACACTGAAAATGAATGAACTGAAAATACACATTAAAATAGCCTGATTCAATATTAGTAACATAACATGCAGTAAAAATAAAAGTCCCCAAAGATACTCTATATAGAATCACATCCTTTATAAATGTGTAAGTCCAATCATAACCAAATACTTCATTGCTTAAATGTAGGCATATGCACAATAAAATTTGAAAATGAGATGATAAGCATACAATTCAGGATGATTGTTTCTGAGAGTGAGTTAAGAAGATGGGATTATATTAGTAGTATCATGGGATTTATTATTAAAATAGTAAGTAATAAAGCATGTAAATAAATGAGTACCACTCACAGACCTATTGTGATTGTGAATTTGATTTAAAATCAGTTTTTGTGTACCTAAAATAACCCAAACAAATGGACCTCGAAGTAGTGAAATTAAGCAATAATTCTATTTCCACACAAAATTTCCACTTTCTTCCGGGCGAGATGTGAAATTAACTATTCTCAACATATTTTACTTTAGCTTTGACAAAACCTGGCTAACTAACTAGAAACATAGCTACTAATAAAATTATTAGTAACTGTAGTGACATGAAATTTGTTGAAGTGTACACTGCTATCTGATCGGCTAATGAGTAATTCAAGTGTGATAGCAGGTAAGAAAATTTAAATGCTTTGAGAACCATTGAGCCACTCTTTGTGATTCAGTGGGTGATTTGTGTAACTGCAGTGTTTTATTTAAGTATTTAAGTGTCCCACAGCTTCTCTGGCCCAGGGGAGGAAAACCATGGCATCCAACTTGTTGAATATACATATGTATACACAGACATGCGCACATATGAATATACACAAAAGCTTTCTGTTTCTCTGAGAACTTTTTTCTGACATGCATACAGACACCAAAAGTTAACTCAAACCTTTGATTTTTACAGTAAAAACAGGACACACGCATATCAGCTTTTTTTCTAAGGATTTAAGATGGACTTTTCTTCAAAAAACTTAATGGTAAGACAAAATGTTCATGAAAAATCATCTGAAAGTTACACAGTTCCTCACATCATTCTTTCCAAAAGCATTGGCGGGCCAAGAACATTAACATCACTTGGGAGCTGAAAGAAATGGGTACTCTCAGGCCGCGTTGGATATTTACTGTATGAGAATTTGCATTTAACAGGATCCCCTAGGTGTTGAGTACAGACATGGGACAAAAAAGTTTGCAAAGCAGTGGCTTAGAAGCCAGGGCTTCTTACCTCAAGTTCAACCAGGGCTGGACTTCAGGAAATCTCCGCACTCACTGAAACTTTATGCAAACTTTTGAGTCTGAGAGAATATTTTTCCGGAATATACTGTATATTTCACTCCTGGACCTGGCTGGACCATTGAAATGTGTACTTGGTCCCCAAGCTCTGGCTGGCTAATTGTTTCTCACTGTGCTTCAGTTTCCTGCTTCATTTACTTGCCTTGAGAAACACTATGAAAAGCTGCTGTTGAAATACATCACATTATATTTAATGCTAGATACTAGTTAGACTATTATACACTGCACAAGTGGCTACAAAACCTGATTGGGCAACAGAATCATCTGAGGTGTTTGTAAGCCACAGATCTGAGCCACTTCCTGAGAATATGTGTATTTAATAAGCACTGTTGGTGGTTTTGATGACACATGTTTATATAAGGGTTTTACTACCTCGTTAGTGTCTTTTTATTAGAAACTACAGAGATTTTTTTTCCCTCTACCCTTAACATCAGGAAAAGCTTTCTTTCTTCTGGGAGACTGATATGCAGTTATCATGTGAATAGTATAAATACTGTATGCAAACTTTGTATGTATCCCCTTTTTCTTTAATTTACAAAATGCACATCTGTGACATACTTTTGGCAATTGTCTCTTTATACAGTTTGTGTTCTCGGCCTGCACTTTAGTCTTGATTTTTCTGTCACTTTCATCTTTTTCACTCAAATAGCTTTGTGTAGTTTTTAGTTGCTTGAACTTCTTTTTGAATGAGATAGACTACGAATAAAATATAAACAAATATTTAAATGGTTTATTTATGAATCTATCTAAACCTGTTCACTGTTAAATTTTTTACTTAGAAGAATAAAAGTGGATTTGCTGTAAAATAACTTGTTTTCTTTTTATGCTGTGTTTGGTTCTGAAAGCTATCTTAAGTTCTGCAACTGAGAATTTATATTTAAACATTATGTTTGAGGTTGTGGCCCACACTAGCAAATCAAAACTTCAGAGAAATATGACTCCACACTTACTAGGTTTGCTGAAAACCTAGTTTGCTGAGGAAAAAAAGACTGACGATACTAAATGTGGCCAAGAATGTAGAGAAGTTGCAACCCTCATATGTTACTCTTGGAAATGTAAACTTGTACAGCTGTTCTAGAAAAGTCTGGCAAGTCCCTAAAAAGTAACCATATGACTAAGTAATTCTCTGTGAGGTATATAATCAAGACAAATAAAAAAATGAACACATAAAATGTTATACATAAACACTCATAACATTATTATCATAATAGCTCTGAAATGAGAAATATCACAAATGTCCATGAACTTGTAAATAGGTAAACTAAATATAAATTCATAAAATGGAATATTACTTGAACATAAAGAATGAAGTGGCTGGTACATGCTAAAACATGGATGAACTTTGAAAATATCATGCCAAGTGAAAGAAGCTGGACACAAAATTTCAACAGGTAAATATAAAGGGAGAAAGTATATTAGTGTTTTGCAGAAGCTGGGATTTTTTTTTTAATTTTTATTTTAATGGTACATTTTCGATATACATATTGATAACATTCATCATTAGGGATTTGTACCTGTACATGATATACCTTGTTGCTTCTTTTTTTCCCATTCCCCTCCCCTCACCCCCTCCACTCTCCCTATTTTTTTTTTTTGTGGTGCTGGGGATTATCCCTCCCTATTTACAAAAGCTTTGTTTCCATTTTTTCCTTCCATTTCTTATTTCTCTTGTCCCTCTGTTCCTTTCCCCCTCCCTTGTTCCCTTTCCCATTTGGACATTTTCTTCCCTTTCCCAATATAATACATTTTAGTCTTTATTTACACTTCATTTTCTCACACCAGAGAAACTATGCACTATTTAAACATGTGTGTCCGATTTATTTCACTTAGGAGTATGGTCTCAAGATGCATCCATTTACCTAGGAATATCTCAAGCTTATCATTCTTTATGGCAGAGTAGTACTCCATTGTATAAAAATACCACATTTTCTTAATCCATTCTGCTGTTGGGCATTTGGGCTGCTTCCACGACTTAGCTATTACAAACTGTGCTGCTATAAACATGGGTGTGCATATATCCCTGCGGTATAATGATTTTAATTCTTTTGGGACGATACCAAGAAGTGGAATAGCTGGGTCAAATGGAATCTCTAGTCCTAGTTCCCTGAGGAATCTCCACACTGATTTCCATAGCAGTTGCACCAGTCTACATTCCCACCAACAGTGGAGAAGGGTTCCTTTTTCTCCACAGCCCCTCCAGCATTTGTTATTGGCTGATTTGTTGACAAAAGCCATTCTTTGTGGAGTGAGGTGGAATCTCAGGGTTGTTTTGATTTGCATCTCTCGAATGACCAGTGATGTTGAACATTTTTTCATATGTCTATCTGCTGTTTCTACTTCTTCATCTGAGAAGTGTCTATTCATTTCTGCTGCCCACTTTTGGATTGGGTCTTTCATTTTGGGGGGGTCTGATTTTTTTTTTTGAGTTCTTTATATATTCGAGATGTTAGTCCTTTGTCACAGGAATAGCTGGCAAAAATTTTTTCCCACTCTGTGGGTTGTCTCTTCACTTTGTTGGTAGTTTCTTTTGCTGTGCAAAAGCTTTTAAACAAGATCAGGTCCCAGTTGTTGATTCTTTGTGCTATTTCCTGGGCAACTGGGGATTTGTTCATAAAGTCTTTGCCTACACCTATGTCTTCAAGAGTTCGACCTATTCTATCTTCCAATAGATTTAGTGTTTCTGTTTTAATGTTTAGATATTTGATCCACTTTGATTTTAGCTTAGTGCATGGGGAAAGATACGGGTCTAGTTTTAACCTTCGGCATGTGGAAAGCCAGTTTTTCCAGCACCATTTGTTAAAGAGACTGTCTTTCTTCCAGTGAGGTTGTTTGACCCCTTTGTCAAAGATAAGGTGACTGAGAGTGTTTGGACCTGTTTCTTCATCTTCTAATCTGTTCCATTGGTCCTGAGGTCTGTTTTTGTGCCAGTACCATGCTGTTTTTATTACAGTAGCTTTGTAGTATAGTTTTAGGTCAGGGATTGTGATGGCCCCTGCTTTGCTTTTGTTGCCTGGAATTGCTTTTGCTATTCTAGGTTTCTTTTGGTTCCAAATGAATTTTAGGGTTATCTTCTCTAATTCTGTGAGGTATGCTATGGGTAATTTAATTGGGATTGCATTAAATCTGTATAGCAGTTTTGGGAGTATGGCCATTTTCATTATATTGGTTCTTCCTACCCAGGAGCAAGGGATATCTTTCCATTTTCTGATATCTTCTTCAATCTCCTTTTTCAAAGTACTGTAGTTTTCATTGTATAGATCTTTTACTTCCTTCGTCAGATCGATTCCTAGGTACTTCATTTTTTTGGATGCTATTGTGAAAGGTGTTGTTTCCCTAATTTCTCTCTTGGTGAGTCTG
>PVJO010013106.1:0-13545 GCA_004026905.1 Hystrix cristata
TTACTTCCTTTGTTAGACTGATTCACGTTTCATTTTTTTCAATGCTATTGTGAAAGGTATGGTTTCCCTAATTTCTCCCTCAGTAAGTTTGTTATTTGTGTACAAGGGCTGCTATTGATTTTTGAGTGTTGACTTGGTATCCAGTGAGACAAATGAATTTGGTTATTAAATCTAGAAGTCTCTTGGTGGGGTTTTCAGGGTCTTCTATATAGAGTATCATGTCATCCACAGATAATGATAATTTAACTTCCTTTCCTATCCTTATTCCTTTTCTTTCTCTGTCTAATTGCTCTGGCTAATGTTTCCAGAACTCTATCTTCTCAGAAGAAACCTACTCTGTGGCTGGACCAGTACTCCCATTAAAAACAATTGCCAAGAGAATGAAATCATCTTCTCTACGTAGGGATTAAGGGTGAGATACTGTTTATCACAATACTTTTTAAGAATAACAGAAACCAGTGATAGTGTGCAACTGTTACAGCTGAGGGTGGAGCAATTAATGATCTAAATATGAAGAGTAAGCACCTTTACTTTGACTCTGCTTTTCAATTTACTGTGTATTTCATTCTTGGGTTCATAAAAATAAGATCATGCACATGTTCACATGTACAAACACCACACGCACATACCTATCTTCTATTAGATTTATTCAGATCTATCCCTCACTCACTTTAATGATTCTGGATTTTACTTCAGATTTCTAGTTACAATATTTGAGAAGGCCAATTTTTTTTTTTTTTTTTTTTGGTGCTAGGCATCAAACTCAGGGCCTTGGACACTCTGACCACTGAGCTAAATCCCCAGCCCTAAGAAAGCCAATTTTTAATCAAGATGCTTTTCTATCTTCTGGCAATCATATTTACCCAAAACACTAATTCTTCATGGTACATTTTTTAACTTTAACAGAACTATTAATTTTCCTAAGCTATGAAGTGTTATACAATTAATAGGCTCATATAAGAAAGGAATATTCTAAGTTCTTCCTGAATAAGAAATCTTTAGAATCTTCCTTCAATAAAACCTCTTCAAAGATACAGGCAGGCTTCCATACCCTACAATATTGCTGACTATGTGCAGAGAAACCCCTCAGGAAGACTACATAGGGGCTGGGGATTTAGCTCAGTGGTAGAGCACTCGCCTAGCAAGTGCAAGGCTCTGAGTTTGATCCCTGGCACTCCCCCCTGACAAAAGACTATATAATAATAATAGATATAACATTTTTTAATACTTTAAAAAATAGGGTTGTTTAATAGTGAAGTATGAGGAATACTTGGGGGGAACTAATCTTTGGAAAAGAACCATTCTTTACGAATAAGCAAGTCTTCAAGGGATGCTTGCCCTGAGGTAAGGTGCCCATATTGCTTACTGCCTAAACCAGGACCTTCCTGAGTATGAATAATCACGCTGAAACAAATTCAGACTTTCTCAGGCATATCAAGATATACGATGACCCCACCATGAAGTCATTTGTTGATCACTCGCTAGTGGTAGTTTGGATTTTAACAGGCCACAGGTATGCACAGAATAAACAAACAAAGTCTGGGAGCTGAGATGTTAACCAGAGGCACCTGAAGGAAAAGCTCAACCTCCCAAAAAGTAACATGTCTGGTGGTTAGGAAGGAAGCAAGATACAAAGAAAAATTAGAGCTCGACTCCAAGTAGAACAGGAAAAACACGCCCATACACAAGCACAAGAAAGAAACAAAAAAATTGAGAATTCCTAAGCACAGGTTCACACTTTTTCAAGTTTCAGATCAGAATCCATACTACCAAGGTACCCTGAAAATCCCAAAATTAAAAAATTAAGTTTTAAATGCTCTTTGGCTGGTAGTCTGCCCCTAAGAGCTGGTGAGAAGCTAATCTACTTACTCAGAGAGGGACATACATGTAGATCTCAAATAATTCCCACATACGCAAAAGAATTCCAAGCACTAAGTGCTTACAATAAAAAGAAATCACTAAAAACAAGATGAAACAACCGTTAATCAACAAGTAGAAATAACAAATGGCACAATCAGATGAGCAAGTACGGCAACTACTAGAGTTAGCAGACACAGAATATAAATGAATATGCTAATATAGAGAGAAGGTTAAGAGTATGATGCAACCTAAGTCTATAAAAGTTGACAAAGCACAGTGCTCACTTTGGCAGCACTATACTAAAAGTTGACAAGGCATAAAGAACAAATTGTATACTGTATTTACAGAAACAAAAAGTATAGTTTAAACTGAAATCATTAAATCAGAAGATCAAAGACAGCTGGAGGAAATTAATAAACTAGAGGAAAAAGCTAAAGAAACTGCTCCAAATGCTAAAGACACAAAGAAATGAAAAATATAAAAGACATATGAGGAAGGGAATGAGGACATCTAACACCTGATCTAACACAGATCTAGAAAAACTAAGTATGAAGAATGAGAGGCAATAAATTAGTGAGGTACTAGCTCTTTCCAGAACTACTTAAAGATACTAATCCTCAGATAAAACAATCCCAAAGAACCCAAGTATAATAAATAAAAAGATAGCTATACCTAAATATACAGTGGTCTACAGCACATGACAGCCGAAATATTCAGGTCTCTGAAAATGTGTGGAGGCTTATTACACCGTACGACTGACAGCTGGCTTCAATGAGTGTCAAACCAATAATACCAAAGAGCTAAGAGGAAAATAACCACTGACCAGAAGTTCAATTCCACCAAAATTCCTTAAAACTTTAATAAAAAGTCAAAAAAATCAGAGCCTAAAGGATAAGAAGAAAAAGAGAGGAGGAAATAAAATTCTGGAGCTGAAAACAGGTTTCACAGGCCTCAAAAAGCTGATTATTAGTAGTGGGCAGATGAGAATCAACTCATGTCAAGCTACAAAATCCTGAAAAGTCTCAGAGGCCAGTAGCCATGACCCCTCTGGAACTGGGGGTGAAGGACAGGTGAGGCTGGGTAAAAGCTCATAATGATAAAGCAGTTACAGGTCTAAACCCCTTTCCCCCTCATGTCAATGAGTAAGCCCATCTTTCATCACAGGAAAAAAACACAACTCAATGATTTACCCGTCAGAGAATATAAAATAACCTTGGGATTGGGACTTGACCCAAGCCATGGGACACAGAGTATCTTACTGAAATCAGGAGATAACTTGAGTATACTTACTGACTAGCAAATGCCAGGACATTTCCTTCTCTCTTCAGCTCTTACCACACGAGCAGCTAGACCTTCACTCTGCAGGTAAATGTTTGTTCTCTGAGCCTAGCGTGCCGGTGGTCCTAAAATATTGGCACCTGGGATTGTACAACTACCTTACCAATGGTTCTCAGGTGTAGCTGCTTGGAGGGATTCAGAAAGCTTTAAAAAAAAAAAAAAGTGACACGTGGGCTTTGCTCCTGAGAGCCCGTGATTCAATTAGTCTTTGGCCTGGTAGCACAGACCCCCTGCCCTGTACTGGGACCGAACCAGGACCTTCTCATTGAGCCACATTCCTAGTCTTTAATTTCAAGAGAAAGTCTCCATAAGTTGCTAAATTAATTGCCCAGGGTGAGCTTGGACTTGCAATTCTCCTGTTTCAGTCTCCCAGAGTGCTGGGATCACCCTGCCTGGATGATACTGGTATTTTTTTTAATGCTCCCTAGATGTTCAGCATGGTAAAGGATACTGCCCAGCAGCAAAGCTCAAGTCTTACTCAGCTTCCCAACAGTATGAATATTTTACTGTTAATAACAAGAAGACAATCAAGAATTTCCTCAGAGGACAATTGAAGAAAACTCTAAAATAGAAAAGAGCTAAAACAAACAAAACAATCAGAGGAAACACACTAAAGAAAACTTTAAAACAACTATTTAAGAGCAAACTGAGCTTGTGAAAATTAAAACTAGGACAGCACAAATTTAAATAAAAGAGAATAAAGATCAGCTGATTAGGAAGAGGAAACATCCCAGAATGTATAGAAAGCTGGAATGGGGAAGAGAGATAAGGGGAGGAAGAAAGAGAGGTATAAGGTATATGTAAATGCACAAAGAATAGAGGGTCTTTGCCTTTGCAGAGGAAGCCTAGATGGAGTAAAGGAGGTAGGGACTGCTGTGTTTATTGCACATGCTTTGAAGTGCTACTAGACTTGTTTGTTTTGAGATAAGTCTCCCTAAAATACTATCTTTGCCAGGCTGAGTTCAAACTCTTGATTCTCCTTCAGCTTCCTGCGTGCTAGGATTATAGTCATCTGCCATGTAACTTGAAGCTATGTTATTACATGAATACACACTTAGAATTGTTGGCCTTGAACTCACTATGTAGCCAAGGCTGGCCTCAAACTCATGGCAACTCTCCTGCCTCAACCTCTAGAGTGCTGGGATTACAGGCATGCACCACCATGCCTGGCCACTACTTGATTTTTTTAACTATATACCTGTATTCCTTTGATAAGTACAAAAAGAAAGAATGGCAAACATATATCAAATGAAAATATTTTCAAGAATAACAGTGAAATAAAGACAGAACTTTCAGAATTTAACAGT
This sequence comes from Hystrix cristata, assembly GCA_004026905.1. Classification (NCBI taxonomy): domain Eukaryota; kingdom Metazoa; phylum Chordata; class Mammalia; order Rodentia; family Hystricidae; genus Hystrix; species Hystrix cristata. Next base: position 4,506 of record PVJO010013106.1, read on the forward strand.
AAGAAATTTTCAAAAGAAAATAAGAAATTTCATTACCAGTATTCTTATTAAAGGAAATTCTGAAAGATATACTTCAGGAAGAAGGAAAATTGCTCCAGAAGGAATATGTGAGATGCAGAAAGAATGGTAAGTCAAATATAGGAAGTAACTATGGATAATATTAAACACACATTGACTGGATTAAACAATAATACTGTCCCATTTGTGAGGTTAAAATTCAAAACACACAAAATTGTGAACAATAATGGCACATAGGCCACACAAGGGGTGGTGGGAAACCAGCATAGTCTATGGTACTTATCAAGTCTTAGTAGAGGGTAAGATAAGGATTACTATCAGATTAAATATGCATGTTAAAATTTCCAAAGTCCAGTATAACCACCAAAACAGAAATAGAATGTGCAACTTCCAAAATAGTAGATTGTAGTGACCAGAATGAAGAAAAACAACAATAATACAAATCAACATAAAAGAAAGCAAGAAAAGATAAAAGAAGAAATTAGGAAAAACTTAGACAAATAGCAAAATAAGATACAGTAGAAACAAATCAATTGTATTGCAACTAACACTATATATGGACCAAATTCTATAGTTTAAAAGATATCCAAACTGAAAAAAAATTAAACTCAAATGATATGCTGAAACACAAAACATTAGGCATGAAGTGAAAAGTATGGAAAAAGATACCAGGAACATACATACAAGTTTAAGTAACATCAGAAAAAAATGATGTTAAAAGTAAATTAAGAGAGAGGGAAGCTACATATTGATAAAAGGTTCATTTTTATCAGAAATATTTAACAATTCTAAGTGTGTATTCATGTAATAACATAGCTTCAAGTTACATGGCAGATGACTATAATCCTAGCACGCAGGAAGCTGAAGGAGAATCAAAAGTTTGAACTCAGCCTGGCAAAGTTAGTATTTTAGGGAGACTTATCTCAAAATAAAAAAGTGTTGAGGATGTAGTCAGTGCAAAGCCCCTAGGTTCAATCCCCAGCGCCACCCCCCCCCTTATACAAAATGAGGCTGTGATGGTAACAGAGTGCTGAGGCATCTTTAATGGCCCACTAGTACTGGGGTATGGTGGTATATGACTGTAATCCCAGCACTTAGAAGGCTGAGGCAGGAGGATCACCATGAGTTCAAGGTCAGCCTGGGCTACAAAGTGAGTTCAAGGCCAGCCTAGACTACATGGCAAGACCCTGTCTCAAAAAACAAAACAAAAACAAAAACCAAATAAATTGCCCACTACTGTCCCCACACCTCATATTTGTCGCAGCTATAAGGATCAGAGCCCACACTCCTGCTGTGGATTTGCAGACCAGAGGAAGAAATACGGACCTTATTCTCAAAGAATTTTAGCAGTGGATTTTAACCTATCAGGTAGCTGTGTTAAGGACTAGCTCATGGGTTGCACTTTGTTTTGCCCACCATGGACCCTTCTCAAGGCTGGGTGGCTTCCCAAGAGGCTTCTGTCAAAAGTATTTAAAGGCACAACTGTTGGCTGCAACAGCATAAATAGACAAAAAATAGACAAGCCTGGAAATAAAGATGATGGAAAAGGAGATAAATGGAGGACCTTGGAAAAACTCCTGTGAATACAGAAGAATAGAGAAGTCCACATGCAATCTCAGGGCTGGATGCATACCCAGAAAGGGCCAAGAAGCCCCTGAACTTTCGTGTGTGGCTGGCCTTCAGGTTTTGTGAGAGTAGGAAGTACACTGGACCTGGTGGCGTACCCCTGTGATCCCAGCCAGCAACTTGAGAGGTGGAGGCAGGAGGACTGTGAACTTCAAGCCAGCCTGGGCTGCACAGTGAGTTTAGGACCAGCAGACAGCAAAGGCTAAAGCAGAGTTGTCAACAGCCTGGCTCAGAAGGACCAGAGCCCAGTGTTGAAGCAGTGCCTCAAAACAGACAATCTGTAAAGACTAGGGGAGTTCTCATTTTTTTGGCTCCAAGTTTTTAAAGGAAACTATGTCAAAATACTAACTATCCACAAAGCTAACAGAATGCAGACTTCAGGGGCCATACATAACAAAAAACATAATCTTTACAAAAAGTAGGCTCAAGAAGTCATCCAACACACAACCTACAACAAACAGCAACTACAAGTTCTGGGGAGGGAAAAGAATCTGATTTCCAGAGTTGTCACATTATTATAATATTCAGAAAGTCCACTTTTCAAGAAAAAATTATGAGTCTTGCTAAGAAAGTGGAAAATATGGCCAGTTCACAGGGGTGCGGGGAAGAGGTGGAAATTAATAGAAACCGCTCAAGAAGAAGCCCAAGCACAGAACTTACTAGACAAAGACTTTAAAACTTGTAGCTATAGCTAATGTGATCCTGGTGGGAAATTTATAGTCTAAAGTGCTTACATTAGAAAATATAAGAAAGCATGAAAATACTGAATTAGACATTCAACTGATTTACTGTCACAATTGTTATTAGAAAAACAACAGTAGGAAGTAGAAGTAATAGGATAAGAGCAAAAATATTGAAATAAAAAACAGTAATACAATACAGAGGAACAAAAAAATCCACAGATCTTCCAAAGGCTAACTGAAAAAACTTAGAGCAAAATGGCTCGTGAATAACAGAGAGGGACAAAAACAATTCTGGGCACACTTCTGGGACAGGCAAAGAGAGAAACACTGAGAGATGCTAAAGACATTAAAAGTATAAAAGCAATTATAAATAAGTCAATAAATTTGAAAACCTAGTTGAAATGGATAAATTTCTAGAAAATATGGGTTACAGAAAGCAACCCAATAGGAAATAGAGAACCAAAATGGTCCTATAAACATTAATATATTTAATCAATAGTTAATCTTCTCACAAGGCCCAGAAGGTTTTACAGGTAAGTTGTACCAAACAGTAAAGAAATAGACAGTTTCGGTATTATACAGTCTTTCACTGGCAAAAAAAAAAGAGAGAGAGACAATACTCCTCAACATAGTTTATGAGACTCATACAACTTAAAAAGGAAACCAGATAAGCAAGTACATGAAAATTCTACTTGAGCTCACTCTTAAACACAAATGCAAAATCCTAAACAAAAATTTAGCAAAACAAATACAATAACGTACAAATAGATAACTTATCATGACCAAATCAGGCTTATTCCAGAAATACCATATATCTTCAACACTGAAAAATCTTCTGATGTAATTCACTACATTAACTTTAAATGAGAAAAACCATGACTGTCTCCATATTTCAAAAAAACACATTCAATAAATTCAACCATTATTCAACAATTTAAAAAATACTTAGCAAACCCAGAATATAAGGCAATTGCCTTAACCTAGGAAAGGTGTCTATCAAAATCTATAGCAAATGCCTTTTTTTTTAGTGGTAAACACTCTATTTTAAATAAAAAGGAAAATGAGATAACTACCACTGCTCCTTCTGTTCGACTGTATTTCTAACACTTTGTATTAAATGGGCAAAATACAATGAATTGACAGACACTATACGAAGAATGACAAAAATAAATGTTGCATCTAGGAATAAACTTAAACAAAAGATGTAGAAAATGTGGAGAAAAGGACTACAGTAAAGTTCAAACAGAGAAACGCATCATTTTAATGGATAAGGAGAATCCCATTATCATAAAGATGCCAAAAAAACTGATAATGTTCAATGTCTTCAACTGAGTGGTAACAGAGCTTCCATTTATTAAAACTCATGGTACAGACTGAATGTCTGTGTCCCCTCAACATGCAGACTCTGAAACCCTACGCCCAGGGCAACGGCCACAGGGCTGGAGCCTCTGGGAGGTGACTGCGTCTCGCAGGAGGGAATCAGCTTGCTCTAAAAGGGACCCCAGAGCCCGCTGGCCACTTCCACTAGGCAGACACTGTGAAGACACTGCCTGTGTGCCAGAGAGCAGGCCCTGCCACGCACCAACAGGCTGCACCCTGGACTCCTTGACTCCAGAACTAGGAGAAATTAACTGCTGTTGTTTGTAAACCACCCAGTTTATGATACTGTACTACTACAGCTGGAACAGATCAACACATTCATTTTTAAAATATATGAAATACACACATACACACTCTTTTTGTATTTTTCACAAAAAATTTAAAATCTAGGTAATAATATTTAAGAAAATTATAAAGGGATAGCCTTACATATTTTTCTAATTCAAAAATGCCTCTGCAGGGGCCGGGGATTTAGCTCAGGGGTAGAGTGCTTGCTTCGCACAAATACAAGGCCACAAGCTGGATGCCCAGCACGCACCACTCCCCACCACCCCCAAAATCCTCTCCAATGATACAGTCTGGATGTGTTCCCTCCAAAATTCAGCGGCCTAAGCTAATAGCCAATGTGAGAGGCGATTAGGTCACCAGGGTGCTGCCCTCCTGGGTGAGACCACAGCTCTCATAAAGCAGACTTTGCCAAGCTTTCAGCTCGCAGTCCTGGGCCTTGGCAATGTGAAGACATGGCTCCTCCTCTGTGGTGCTGTCTTAGAGGCAGACAGCCACCCTCCCTGGACAGCCCAACCTGTCAGCAGCTTGATCCTCCCCCTGGCCCCAGAACTGTGGAAATCACTGTCTATTATTTATAAGTTAGCAGGTCTGGTATTCTGTCATAGTAGCACAAAACGAGCTAAGACTGCATCTTAGAGGTGTAACAATCTGTTTAGTGCACAGCCCCCTCAAGAATTCACACCCAATGACACCCAGTGATAGCAGAGGAAATAAAATCAGAGGTACAATGGCAAAGATGCTGGTGTCCTACTAAAGGCTTACTTTATTTATTTTGTTTTTTTGAGACAGAGTCTCACTAAGTTGCCCAGGCTGGTCTCAAACTTGAAATCCTCCTACTTCAACCTCCTGAGTGCAGGGATTACAGGCATGTGCTCACCATGCCTGCCAACCCAAGGGCTGACTGTAATACAGTGGCACCTCAGTTCACGAACTTAATTCTTTCCACGATTGTCTCCACAGAATTCCTTCCATGATTCTGGTTGCATATACTTTTAACAAGAAGATAAATGAGAGGCACAGACTCTGAGCGCAACTTTGCCCGAGGATGACTGAGCAGCTGTAGCAGAGGCCATGTCTTTCATACTGGCCAACAGGCAAGGCACACAGCACTCCTCCCTTTGCCAGGCTAAAGTACAGGATAGGGCCCAGTTATAGGGAAAACCTTAAGTCTAAGTTTAACCATAAGGCACAGTGATTCTGACTCGGTTGCAAGATAAATGCAAAATTAGAGCACATTCTGTCCTTAAATCTCACCTTAAAAGTTTCCTTTCTCTTTTAAGCTTGCAATTGATTCTTTGTATAAAATGTCTTCTGATACCGTGAATTAGGCTATATAAAAATAAAGCATACTGCATTATATAAAGTTTTACTGCTTCTCTGCTACATTATCAAATGTGCTTGATTCTCTGGGCCTAATTTGTATATCTTTAGACTCACTGCACAGTTTTTACCTTATGAAGAATTCAATAAAATGGTATTAAAAGAGACAAAGATTGCTGTCAGACCTAAATCCCTTTTATCTTTCCTCTGAGCCTAGGCCTTTGGCAATGGTCCTGTGGATGTGCAGAATGTGTCCCCCACCAAAGCCTGCGGAGCTCAGACAGAGTTAGAGTTGCTGGCGTTTACAGCTCACAGTGATCCTTCGCCATGAGATGCATGTTACAAATTCTCCCCAAACAGTCACAGAGCTGATGAGAAAAAAAAAATCACATTATTCTCAGGCTGGGAAAAAAGTTTGACTGGACTAATAAGGGATTATTCCTGAGTGACCTAAAATTTCACAATGCTTTAATAGAGTGGTCGATTCAGCAGAAAGACATCACCGGAAATAAAGACCTCCAGGCTTAGGAAAATTTTGCCTCATCTTGCATGGAACACCTTACGATGACATTAGACCTAGATGTTCAAGATTTTTCTTAGCATGAATACCAATACAGAGAGAACAAGTTCTGTTCAATGTTATTGTAAAAATACACTCAAATTTGGACTCGACTGCAGCTATGTGCTCTATGGCTTTAATTTCAGCCTTTGGAAGTGTTGAGAACCCAGTGTCTGCTTTAAAGTCGATGTCCACAACCCTGAATGTATTGATGATCAGTGACCACACGATCACACAGGTCCCCAGCAAATCTAAGTAACAACACGAACCTCAGATATGTCAATGAAGTATGCCCTTTTGTTTTGGTGTTAATATCTGATTGTTGTTGTTCTATGCTGCCCAGGTTAGTCTTGAACTTCTGGACTCAAGTGATTCTCCTGCCTCAGTCTCTAGAGGAGCTGGGACAACAGGTATGTGGCACTCTACCAGTTAAAGATTTAGTGTTAAAATTGATTACTCACTTTCAAAGAGAGATAAGTATTCTATCCTGAACACAGTTGGTGTGAAAATCTCCTTATGTACAGCTGACACTGAAATCAGTAAACTGAAATTGAAGTATATACATATTTATAATTCCAGGAGTAAAGTGCTACAGTAATAATGATGCTATAAAAATTATTAATTCTGTGTAAAAAATTATTAAAAACCGGAGTGGTTAAATAAATGAAGAAGCAGTTAATAGTACAAACATTAAGAAATAACAAATTTGCTAGTTACATTTAGGAAGGACATTACATGTTCTTAAATCAATATGAACCTATAAAATTTAAAATCAAAACAAGCAGACCATTAGAGATTAGGTAATAATTCTAATCTTTATAGCATTATTTGGTAAACTATCACTTAAAACATTAAATGAAAAAAACTCTATTTTAGTTACTTTATTCCATTTGAGGTTTAAAGTCTCAACAACTCTATTTGATAAATTTGATGTCATATGAATAAGTTTTAGTATGTTGATTTTACCACTTCAAAATTTCGGGGTTTTTTTTTTTTTTTTGGTGCTGGGAATCGAACTCAGGGCCTTGTGCTCGCAAGGCAAGTACTCTAATCACTGAGCTAAATCCCCAGCCACTCAAAATTTCTTAAGTAGACTGCTTGGAGTATAGCTCGGTGGTAAGAGTTTTTGTCTGGTATGCAAGAGCCCTCCCTAGGTTCAATCTACAGTACCACAAGGCCCTGAGCTCGATTCCCAGCACAAAAAAAAAAAAAACCAAAAATCTACAGCACCTTTAAAGTAACATATAACAATATTCATGATAGGCTATCTTCAATTTAATGGAATAAACATAAAAAGAACAAAGAAAAGAATATAGGATTAGAGTACTATGAGTTGCCCCGAGATGTAGTGCTTCTCCTCAGACTTCAGCTGAACGTGAATGTTTCCTATCATCTATAATATGATGCCCACGGAATCACTTCAGCAGGGTTAGTGCTGAGATTTCTGTATCATAATGTCAAATCTTAAAATTCTGACCAATATAACTGTAATAAAATTATAATGATACATACATTTGGGATACATTTTCTGATTTACTTGTTTCCCCAAAAGTTCACCCTTACTGGTGATATTTTTGGTCTCAATTTTCCATGTAGCCAAACTGTACGCAGTCACCCTTCCATATCAGTGAGTTCCACATCAATGGATTTAAACAACCTCAGATTGAAATACTCAAGACAAAAAATGGATTTGTGCTGAAAATGCACAGAATTTTTTTCTTGACATTATTTTCTAATAATATAGTATAACAACTATTCGCACTGCATTTACATTGCATTCGGTATTGTAAGTAATCCAGAGATGACTTAAAGTACACGGAAGAATATACATGGGTTATATGTAGATATTATGTCATTATACACAAAGACTTGAGCACCCTTGAATTTTGGTACACACAGAAAATCTGCAACTAATCCCTTGAGAATAATGAGGGTGACTACATCTGATATACCGCTAATGAGACAGTCTATATTGTTTGGAAGCAGTTAATAGTACAAACTATTAAGAAAGGATTTTTGCAGATAGAATGAACAGGGTAACTTTAAAAAATTTTTTTTTTTTTTTTTTGGTGCTAGAGATTGAATCCAGGGCCTTGTGCTACCACTGAGTTACATCCCCAGCCCTTTATTTTATTTTGAGACAGGGTCACACTAAACTGACCAGCCTGGTCTTGATCCTGTAATCCTCATGCCTCAGCCTACTGAGCTGTTAGGATTACAGGCATGAGCTACTGCACCTGGCCCAAGAATTTACTCTTGAGCATTCACCTTCTGAAGTCTGGGGGCTTCAAATTAGATAATAAAATCGTATTTCTTTTTCAACTATTGTTTCTGATTGAAAAACATTTGTTTGTTGTAGGGTGAAATCAGTAAATCTAGAAATAAAACAAAAGGCATACGAAAGGGTCCTGTATCTAACATGCATTATTCAGTGGCTAGTGTCTGGTCAGTGTGACACAGAGCATGAGTGATGGCCACAAGATGTAACATATGGATTTGAGAGAAGCCCTCTAAAAACGTGTCATTCATTTTGTTCCCTCTGTGCCCAGAGGAGATATAAGCCAATAGTTAAGTTATTCCACTAAATGCTTGGGGAAAGTACTTGCTGAGATGCCAAATACATTCATGCAGAATTGTGAAGGAGAAGAGCGAATTCAGTGTGTCAGACATTTGTGGGAAAGAGGCCTGAAAACCAAGTGAGAAAAATAATGGCCGGTTTCATCAGCATTCCATGTTCTCAGAACTAGGTAGCATCGCTTCCATTTGAAATGCATGTGCTTGCTTCACGCTGATAGGATGCACCGATCCCACCTTCTCAGATGCCCTTTCTAATTGCAGTCCATGGGGCTGTCATCTAAAGCGAAATGCAATCTCCAAGTGAAAAATAAAAAATGATGGAAAAAATATTTTCCTCGCTCAAATGAAATCTGGTTTTATGATGCTCTCGCTCAAGAGACATCTGTTAGCATATCTGGATTTAAATGTTCAGATGTGCACTTCGTGCCAGGAAATGCTCCCAGTCAAACTGCCCCCAAAGAAAGTCTGCTTTGGTAAAATGGCCCTGAGGCTCATGATTTAATTGGCTGGACCCTGACCTTGTGGTCAGTAACTAGGACCCCACTCCTATCCAACTTGCAGCAGCAACAGCAGCTCTTCAACATTAGGG